>CAJNIZ010042625.1:0-62152 GCA_905231905.1 Symbiodinium pilosum | reverse complement strand
TTTGTTTGTTTTTTTTTTTTTTTTTCTGGGGTGAGGGGGGGGAGTGGCTACACAAAGACTGAATTATACCGGGGTTATATAGCGTTTATAGTTTGTTGGCAACTAAACCTAGGTACGCGGGAGTGTATAAAGGGATGAATTATACAGGTTTATATAGGGGTTATAAAGGGTTTATGAAGGGGTTATACAAAGGATCTAGGGTTCATGATCCCCAGAATAAATTAGTCGTAGAGATCATGAACAAGGATAATGGGGCTTGTCGTAAGTACCTTCTGCGCAAGGATGACTATATTATTGGGCTCATTGCAAGTAAGTTAGTAGCAAGGAACTACAAATGATGGGGCTTGTTTTGGGGGCTATGGGCCTTCTTGGAAGCCTCATAGGGAAGAACCCTAAACCCTAAACCTCATACGGAAGAAGAACACTAAGAACACTGGAAGCTGGCTGCTTGAAGGGCTTCTGGATTCTGGCAGTATCTATTGCTTCCTATTCGATTGTTTGGGTGCAGAGGAGCTGCTGTGCGTGATTCAGATTTGCGAAGCCGTTTGAAAGGTAAGTGAGGGTTGCGCGTGATTGGGGAATATCTCGAATGCATTTCATTCAACAATGCCTGTTTTTTAGAGATCTTTAGAGGATGCATTGACTCCGGTGCATCCTGCACAGATCTCGCCCTTACGCTGTTCACGTGTAACATTTCTCTCTATAATCTGTAAGCCTCACCAGTCACCGTCATAATGTACACCATTGAAAACTTGAAAACACCATTCTCTGCACACTTAGCAATATTCCTAATTTCGTTGTTGTTTGTGGTGGCGCAAAAACGAGTAGTCTGACACTCAAATAAACTTGGCCCCTACAGCAAGCCCTTCTGTGGCAGGCCTTGTCAGCTTCTCCGAAAGATGCAGAGGCCAGAGCTTTGGGGTTTAGGGTTTAGGGGTTTATGGTCTATGAGACATAGAGTTTCTGGACAACATGCATCTTCGACCCGTTCATGCAAGCACATGCCGCTACTTCGAGGTTCAGGGAAATCAAGACCTATTTATGACTGGATGTATGATCCGAGTAGTCCACTAATATCGTTCACGACAGTTATTATGACTCAAGTATAGCTACCCTAAACACTTACTGGTGCTTTAGTAGGGAATAAAGGAACATAACCCATAGAAAACAAGGGAACATAAGGCCATATGTCATCCCAATATAATATATTCCCATACTCCCTACGAGCCCCCAGTAAGAGTATCTTTTCTGTCTGCACTAGGGAGCGCTGGCATTTATCATAGAAACTCCGCCCGTTTGGGCCTTACAGCCTTACTGAAGGGTAGAGGGTCTAGGGCTTAAGGATCTTCTAAACATGAGTACTGTAGGGACTCCTGGGAACTGTGGGGTAATGAATATTACTATGAATATCATTACTATCAAGCACTTGAATGGCTACTCGTATTCTTCGCACTACTATACAAACAGGGATTGTAGGGAGATTATGAGGCTCCCAAGTGGAGGCAATGCAGGAGTAACCTTGAGAAACTGCTATTCGCCTGCTGCTGTTGCAATAGCGGACCTGGTGATGAAAGGGGTACGCACCTCCATGCGGATTTTAAGAAACTTCCGAACCAAGAGTAGTTTGTGGTGCAGAATTGTAGGGAAGTTTGTCACAAGCATGCCTGCATGATTCCTTGCTGGTATGCTGACAAATCTCCTCAAGATCCAAAGACATTTTGTTGCCCCCCAATGTTCAGAAAATCCCTCTGCATGGCCACGGTGGCACCACGCCAGGTCATCAAGAAGCTGTTTCCTGAAACCTATGCGGCGACCTCAGTTTCAGTTGCAGATGCTTAGGGCTTGGGCTTTCAGGCCTCGACTCTTGGAGACTTAGTTTCAATTGGAGAGGTTTTGAGTCTAGCCCCGAGGGTATGGACACCCTAGTTCCAGTTTCAGTAGCTCAGAGTTTTAGGATTTTGGGATTAGAGACCCCAGCTTCAGTTGCAAAAAGTTGAGACTCTGGGCTTGAGGCTTGAGGTCGCTGCCTTGGATCTTGTTTATACCATATGGGGCTTTGCGCGGGCCTTGAGGTTGACGGTAATCCATCAGGCCATGCATCAGCCACGGTAGCAAGGCATAGAGGGCTGGAGAGAAAGGATTTGCATAAAACACATATTTTGTAAATGACCCTAACTGCTCCCTAGAATGCTTCTGCACTAACGCGCCTAAAGTGGCCTGATGATACGGGAGTTTGTACAGGTTCCATGTCAGGGTGAGTTCCAATTGGGGTTCTTCGATGAGCCGGGAGCAGCGGTGGTTGTAACTTCACATGAGCTTTAGTCTAAGCTCCTTCACGGGGGTTTATAGGGGATTATATAGGGGTTATGAAGGGGGATACTAGGAGTTTAGACTGTAGCTCACACGTTAAAGGAGAATGGACTCTTCGGAAACGGGCCGGCCCATTCTCTACCCTGGAAACCCCCCCAAATAAGGGAACCAGAATTTGAGCTTGCAGGATCCCCATCCCCCCCCGCAAAAAAAAATGCTCTAAACCCTCAACCTTAAACCCTAAATCCGAAACCCTAAACCCTTGAGCCCCAAACTACCTAATTTAAGCAAGAAAGTGAGATGCTGCCGGAGGACACTCCGCTTGTGGAGTTCGAAGCTGGCTCCGCGCAAGAGCATGGAGAGGCACAGCGTCTGGTTTGGGGAGTTTAGGGTTTGAGGTCTATATGAGCTATAGTCTGAACTCCTTAAATTAAAGGGGGTTTCATAGAGATTATATAGGGGAGTAGTATTTAGGGATTGTGTAGGCACATATAGGATCTCGGGACAGGTTTGAAGCATGATGTAGGGCCATATGGGGTTTAGGGATTAGGGTGATGCTGGAGACTCGAACCGAAAAGAAAGTGGGAAATAAAATGGACACTGGTGTTGTACGGTGGTTGATCGGGCGCAGGGCTAAGTCGGAAAAGCCCGGAATAAGTCCTGTAATGCCCTATAGTCGCCGACAACACTCGTGTTTTCCAGGTAGGCCTACCTGGTTTACGGTCAACTCGAAACTTTAACCTACCCGCAACCACTGCTGCCACCAACGTCGGTAAGGTTGACCGAAATCTTTAACAGTATTTTTGCTGCTTGTGCCAGGAATTGCGTGAAGTCTGCGAACTTCCTTCATATTCTGGCATGGGTCGTGTCGCGTTATTCTTCAACTGTAGGATTATTACCAAAGACCTGTGTAATCCAGCTTTGTGAACCGTGGCGAAAACCTTCCTGTACTGCAAGCATGCTAGAAAGCAGCTTTGTCCAATTTGCATTGACCTATAATGGAGAATCAAATGGAAAAGAACATGGAAAATCAAATGGAAACTCTAGGTCCCTTTAGGGGCTATATAGGGGTTTATAGGGATATCATACCCCAATAATGGAGAATCAATGGAAAACTGGGGGAATATAGGGATGTAAGGCCCTCGACAAATTTACGCCTTTACCTTTGCTATGTCTGCTGGGTTTTCCAAGCGTTGTAATATGTGCTTCGCTGTACCTACCCAGGGCTGAAGGGTTCTGCGGGGCTCCAATAGCCAGAGTACTCATTCCCCTGAACCCTATATAACTCATTGTAGTAGTTTCCATTTTCTTTTCCATTTCCCCAATATAACGCCAATATTATCCCAATGGTCCCTAAACCCTAAACCCCCCAAGTCCATGATCATAGTATGCTATAACATACTATACTATAATATACCACAATACATTATACTGTACTCTCATATACCATTATACTTGACTATCTTCATCATCCTGTTCAATCAGATGTGAAGAGCACTGGCAGGCTCCGGTCAAGGTTGGTGTCGTCCTCTCCGGTGGGCAGGCTAGCAAGTTTGGCAAAACTAGGGGATGGGGTGCGAGGGGACGGAGCTGATCCTCGGGTTCAAGATGTATATAGTCCCTCTAAAGTAGATCGAATATGGGATTGGGCATCTTATTATAATCTACCCAAAGCCATATCCCATCTACTTAAGGGGGACTATAAACTTTAGGGGTTCAGAGGGCTAGCCCTTTCCGAAAGACATCGGAACGATTCAGGACGGAGGGGTTGATGCATGTAATAGGAGGCGGGGTCTCCAAGACGCCAGAAGGCTTTGTCAAACCCTAAACTAGTAGTTTGAATTAGTGTTTATATATACATATATATTCCCGTATATAATCCTTTTTATAACCCCTCCTAAATTTTGCCAGGGCTAGGTCCATTGGAGGGGTGCCTAGAGCACAGGTGCGGGTTGTTCAGTGCATCCTGGATGCAGGGTGTGGAGAATGTCTTGGAGTTGGTCAGCACTGCACTAATGATGTAGAAAGAGTACACTGCCTTGTCAGAAACGAACAGGATCGGATTAGTAGGAGTTTATGCAAGGGTTGAGCAGAAATGCCCAATGACCTGCCTTGAGGTTTCTGAGCGCAAGGTCGCCCGGTTGAATGCAGCTTGCTTTCGGCACATACTGAGCTGGCAAGACGATCTGCACCCAGCTTTCCTGGAACTCTGCATTGGGAGTTCCAGGGGGATTTGAACAAGACAAAATGTCAGGTGTGCCACAGGTCGCCTAGTATCTTCGCCACGAGCAAGATTGATCCACTTTCTGGGCTGCTGCATCAGGACTTCTGTCACACTCGGTCATTCTCCCAAATTATGGTCAGAGGAGCATTTCGCACCCTTCTCTAATGCCAAGCTTGTTGAGCTGCTGGCAGGCGCCAGGTGGCCACAACGTCATTGCTGGCATCTTCGATGGCATTAAGGCATGGCACAAGGACCTGCGCTGGAGCAGCAGACTGATCACACCTTTCGCTGCCTTTTCTTGCTAATGCTTAGATCGGAATTCATTGTTGGGACGATTACGGCGGTTATTGCCGTGAAATATATGACAGCTACTGAAGCAAGCCATGTCTTCCGCCATGCCCAAACTAGATATGACTATTTGGGTCCTCATCCATGTGCTTCCTTTGACCCCAAAAAGTGACAGCCTCTTGCCTTGCTAACAAAAAAGGCTAAGCTGCAGGACTCTACTATGATTGGCTTCCTAGATGGCCCGCACGGCATCTTCACCGGCAACTTTGTGGAAATCACGGATGACATCATGGACGGCTTCCGCAACACAGGCCATGATCGGCACGCATTGAGTCAACGAATTGAAGGGTAAAGACATAGAGGACAGCACGCAGTACTTGTGCTGCAATTGCTAGCGCGATGGCGGAAGATAAGACTCCAAGGAGCAAACAAACAGTAGGCAATTTCAAGCGATTTCGCAATGGCCCGTGATGTACGCTCGCAGGTGGATTTGACATGCTCGGAAGCGGGCGTCACAAGATCGAGTCCGAGGAGAGCCAGAGCTTGTCTACTTAGCACTTCGCACCAGCAAACCAAGCACTGCCAATTTCCTTCACCCTATGTTTGGGTGAGCATACCTGGTGTTTCTCCAGACTTACCATGACATGGCAATGGCTAGTCTTAAGTAACTACTCCTACTCCTTGCCCTCCCACATGTGGTACCTTTCGGAGTACACTACGCTACCAACTACCACTGCGACTCCTCCAGGAGCAGTTCAAAGACTCCATGAGCGCTGCGGTCCTAGAAGCCAGGGCGTAGGTTAGTTTACGGTTTTGGGTCCAGCCTAGCTGGCTTAGGGCCTAGGGTCTAGGGGTTAGGGTCTTCCTAGGTCAGGTTTCCAGAATTAGGGATCTCCTTTGGAGGTCCCTACAGCATTGATTATACTAATATACTATTATCATATTATCGTCATTTAGGGCACCCTGATGTTTGGAAAATACCCCCCCCCTCCCCCCCAAACACACACCCATGCGGTCAAAGCCCTGCTAGATTGTACATTGGAGTGCTTTCTGCACAGGTTCATGGTCACGCAGAAATTCGGGTTGGTGACGACCTGCATCAATACATTAGCAGTGTTTGTAATAGCCAAATGAGGGCAAGATCAGGAGTCATTATGAAGCGGAGAGGCGCGAAGAGCTTCAGAAGTAATCGAAGCAATTTTTTGGGGCACGCTTTCTGCCAATGCCCATCTGACATACTACAATATAACCCCTAACATACTATAATCTTTGAGTCAGCTTTCCATAAGGAGGTTGTCAATGACAAGGGTGCCCTGAGAGAACAAAACAAGCATCCTGGCTGCCCGGCACCTCTAGTATAAGGTTTAGGCTTTAAGGTTTAGGTCCTGTTCTTGCTACTATTATTGCTATTACTACGATTAGCATTATGACTATTATCGCTGGCAGGAAGAAGGCAGAGCAGAGACAGCCGTCAACCCTAAACCCCTAACCCCTAAACCCCTAAACCCAAAACCCCGAACCCGAAACCCTAAAACCCTAAAACCCTAAACCCGTAAACCCTAAACCCCTAATCCCTGAACCCCTAAACCCAAAACCCCGAACCCGAAACCCTAAAACCCTAAACCCGTAAACCCTAAACCCCTAATCCCTGAACCCCTAAACCCTAAAATCTGAAACAAGCTTTCCACAGCACTCCCCGGACCCCTGAGCTTTCCCTGAAGCCGGAATCCTGCAGCAACATGGAAGCCGGACAGTTGGTAACGTCCACCTCCCTGGTACCTTTAAAGGGGTTTGTAGGGGATATATAGGGATATGTAAGGTTTAGGGTGTAGGGTTCAGGGTGAAAGGTTTAGGGTGAAGGGTGATCACATGGTACAGCATTTGGGCCTCTACAGGGTAGACGTGTTTTGGGAAGGTCCCTGAACCCCAAAGCCTCGACCCCAAACCCTAGACCCCAAAGCCTAGACCCCAGACTGCGAACCCTGAACCCTAACCCAGGTCTGCAACGCCATTGGCCTGGATGGTCTGGTTGTGATTGGTGGAGATGCAACTCCTCTGCAGACAGGAGGATTCATGAGTTTAGGGTTTAGGGTTCAAAGTTTGAGGTGTAGGGTTTAGGTTTGGCGTTCAGGGTTTGGAGTTTGGGTGTTACCGTTTAGGGCCCGCTGCAGACAGAGGGCTTATTATTAGCTATCTATGGGGCATTTGCGCGTAACCTTACTGCTTTGCGAGGGGGCCTATTCATAAACAGGTTGGAGGGGCCTTTGAAGTAGCCTCTTCCCAAGTCATAGGTTTTGTTTCTGGCTGGCATGGCTCAACGGAGTGTAGCTGCTTATTACTTTTGCGATGCTTGTTATTCGTTATGTCTGATGTGTTACTCTTTCTTCCTCATTCCTTATTTGTTAGCTTAATTTCTTGCGAGTATTATTCGTAGTTCTTATGGCTCTTCCTTTTGTAGAAATAAACTACGTTATGCTACGCCCCGCCCGTATCCTTCTCTTGACTCCCAATCCCAAAAAATCAACCCCAGACACGGCCTCATTGCAGTTGATAATAAGAATCCTGCATGGCCTTAGTATACTACGAAACCGTAATTCCCAAAGTTTAGGGCACGTAGGGTCATGCAGGATTTGTAGTATCTACCGTAGGGCCCATTTAGGCCTCGTTTTATCCGGGAGCGTAAAAGAGGTGTCAGGTTGTAGGGTTTACATGTTATTGGGTGCTAGGATTTTGGGGTCGGGGGCTCTGGGGTGTAGGCAATGTAGGAATTTAGGATTTCAGGGTTTGGGGCTAGGGTGAGAGCGTTTGGGGGGAGCAAACTGAAGTGGAAGCATCTACCTGCTTAGGACTCCAACACGAACGGAGCTGTACTTGCCGAGTACTTCAAGGCAGGGGCTTCCAGCACTGGGTGTCCCAAGGGACCCAAATAGCCCAATGTACTACCCTAATAGTGAAGAATCAACTGGAAAAGCAAATGGAAAATGGATGGACGCTAGGAGCTTATATAGGGGTGTATAGCCCAATGTAGGTAATGTTTACAGACTTTGGCGCCCAATGTAGGTATTGTTTGTATGCTTGGATCCCAGTTTGACTCTCCAGACTTGGTATTATTTGTATACTTGGATCCCTAAACCCAAAAACCTAAACCCTAAACCCTACCCCATTATCTTTCAAGTTCTGGGCTGAGCCGTTTGATGGTAGCGTTTTAGGGATCGAGGCTTGCAACGGCTTAGGGGAAATGGGATGGAAGCCCCACCAGGGCCCTCAAAGGACGGTAATCCTCTACAAAGGGTGGCACATCAGGTTTCATGTTACTAGTAATATGTGATAGTATTGTAATGCATGAGATCAGAAAGAAACTCTAATCACAATGTGTACATCGTCGTACATAGTCATGTGTAGTACTATATTGCAAAGCCTATGGAGAAAGTGACTACACCCGGGAGCCACGAGGCCAATGGCTGCAAGACGAAGGTTATCGGTGCGCCTAAGACCATTGATGGAGATCTGAAGCCCTTGCCTAAGATTTTAGGGTTTATAGGTAAACCTTGAGAAAACCCTAAAACTTTTGGGGCCTAGGGTTTAGGGGATTCTGTGTTAATGGATTAGCTGAGCAGAGTATATTATATGACAACCTCACCCAAGCTCACCTAAAAGCTGAAAGATGCCCAGAAATGTTCAAGCTTTGCAATATTTTGGTTCAGGGCTTAGGGTTTGGCCAGATTAGGGTTCAGGGTTTAGGGTTCTAACCCTGATCTGGGAGCCTTGTCCATGAGTGTTGCGATGGGCTCCAAAAGGAGCCCAAAACATTGAGACATGTCACCGAAAAGGAAGCTCAAAGAGTGGGTTGTGTGACAAATTCATGAGAGCATTACCACTTAGTATGGGTTGTCGAAAACATTCTTTGTGACTTTGTGACGCACGCATCATAACCGCCCATAGGTGTTGCCAAGAAAAAAGAGGGCCCGTATCTATATATATATATACATATACTCGACAAGACTGCATTCCTCAATCCCCCAGGAAGGGTATCCCTGAGAACCCTAAATCCTAAACCCCAAACCCTACACCCCAAACCCTAAACCCTGAACCTCAAACCTGTAAACAATAATAACAGTAACAATAATAACAATAACAATAATAACAATAATAATAATAACAATAATAATAATAACAATAACAATAATAACAATAACAATAATAACAATAACAATAATAACAATAACAATAATAACAATAATAACAATAAGAATAATAATAATAACAATAACAATAATAACAATAATATTAATAACAATAACAATAATAACAATAACAATAATAACAATAACAATAATAACAATAATAATAATAACAATAATATTAATAACAATAACAATAATAACAATAATAATAATAATAACAATAACAATAATAATAACAATAATATTAATAACAATAACAATAATAACAATAATAATAATAACAATAATATTAATAACAATAATAACAATAACAATAATAACAATAATAATAATAATAACAATAACAATAATAATAACAATAATATTAATAACAATAACAATAATAACAATAATAATAATAACAATAATATTAATAACAATAACAATAATAACAATAATAATAATAACAATAATAATAACAATAATATTAATAACCCTAAACCCTAAACTTCAAGGTGTCCACCTCACATCCCAGTGTCCTTCGGCTTTGACACCGCTTGCAAGACTTACGCCACGTTGGTAGGCCAGGACCCTGGCACAGCTTCAACCCACTGGTGCTTAAGGGTGAGTGGGGGAGTGAATAGTGTAGGTTTAGGGTTTAGGGGCCGGCTCCATAAAGGTTGTTAGAGGGACCACTCCTAAACTCACCCTTAAGCATCCATAAGTCAAGTAGTCAAAGTCTCCTCCAATATCGTATAACACTCGCGTCCTCTGCTGATATATACTCTTCAGCAGCATGTTATTGCAACATAAGATGTGTAGCACTTTTGAACAGGGAGTGCTTTGTAAAAGGGGCCTTTGCAAGTACAACAACACTAGCACTGATGGTAGCGACACACCAGCACAGGTGCTGACAATGGCAAGCATGGATGAGTCAAGCAGCACATGACCTTTGCAGGGTGACATACACAACTCTGCCAGCTTCAGAAGCCTTCTTTTCGCGCTCAGTCTGCGTGAGTTGTGCTGGTGCTTCAGGCAACGTGTCCGTGGACGCGCTGAGCGCACAGAAGTGGGCTTCTCAGTCTGGGCAAGTCAGTCAGGAGGATTCAGATGGTAATGCCGTTAGATAAAAGCTGGCCAGACCATCACCTCTTTCAACTAAGACTTGCAGGCCAATTTCAAGGCTAGATGACGACGTGAGACTTTGTAATCACCGCAGGTGCATGGCCATGTAAAGCGCAGGTACTACCACCTTGTCCGCTTGATGGGCCGTTCCGCTTCGAACATTGCCCTTGAGGTGGTTGCTGGCTCAGCACTTGCCTAGTACACAGCAGCAATGTGAGTTCATGCGCCTGCAGCGCTAGCACCTGAATGCGCGCGAGCTTCAGGGTACAATGGCAGTGCAAATGGGAGTGTACTGAAATGTGGCCCCCGTATTCTTCTAAATGGTGTTGGACCCAGATCATCCTGAAAAGCGTCCCTTACTTTCCAGAAGCTCTACATTTACGTGTTTGGTAGCGTTTGTGTTCGTGCAGCTGTCCGACCTCTTGTAAGCACCGGAATGGAGGATTGGATTAAGCGCTTGACCCCTGGATATTGTGCATCACGCATTATCGGAACTATAGTAGGCATCCCTATAATCCCTGTAGTTTCCATTTTCTTTTCCATTATCACTACACCGCCATGCTGTACAGACGCAAGCCTGGGCTAGACTTTGACACCTACACCCTGAACCCTAAACCCGAAGTCCCAAGCACCAAACCAACCCTAACCCTAAAAGCAAGCCTCAGGCCCTCCTCACTCGACCCAACATGTGCCTGCTTGGAGAAGAGGCCCGGCATCGATGTTCGCACGCACCGGTGAAATTGAGTTTAGATGTTAGGTGTTTAGGGTTTAGGGCTTGAGGTTTAGGGATTAGCGGAATAAGCCACCGTTTGAGTTTAGAGAGGATGTATGGGTTATAGAGGGGTTTTACGGGAAGATATTTCTATATATATATATATAACTAAATAGAGAGAGAGGGGGGGTTAAAGGGTTTACGATGTTCGAAAAGTATGGCAGTAAAGTCGAAGAGCAAACGGGAAATGGAAAGAACACCGGGATTCTATAGCAGTTTAGATTCGGGTTTCCAAATATTAGGGGTCCCTTTTAGGGGGTCTAGATACTAACAAGGATAAACCCTAAACCCTAAACCCTAAGAGCTCTTTGCCTCTCCCATTTATGGGCCTCAAGTAATGATCCTTGGCGCAGCGATGTTCCAGAACCATTGGCACAGTTGCTCTGTGCAAGGTGGCCGAAGGGAAGAAGAGCTTGAAGGACATCACCATGGATATGGCAGTGGGCATCTCAGGGATTTCGCCTCGCAAATCCGCCTGCCCCTTCATTTGTGACGTTTTTCGATTACATAGGAATATGTGGGGATGCTGGGTTAAGGTGACACATAAGCTTCTATAGAATATGTGGGGATTTCCGAAATTAGGGGTACCATTTTGGGGGCCCCTATAATAAGGATCATGGCATTTTGGGGTCTATATTGGGGTCCCCCTATTTCGGGAAACTACCATTTAGGGACATAGAGGTATAGGGTAAGACGAGGTCACAGTCCGCGTTGTCCGCTTTCGAGCGCAACGCTACGCACTCCAACCCCACAAACATAAAATCGCTAAGCATAGAAGCATACACCTGCAAACTCTTAAACCCTAAGCCCTGCATTGTAGCCATGAACCTCTAAACTCCAATATTAGGGGGAGATACTTCCTATATAACTCTTTTGTGAAGTCTGATTAAGTTACCATAATGGGTACATACATATATATATATGGTGATTAATATGGCTTCCCAATATAGTAACATAAATTAAGTTCTTTTACAGCAACCCAGCAACATGACCCAGTTTCCATTTAACCTCCATTTTCTTGTCTATTTGATTCTCCATTAGGGGGACCAGCCATGGCAGATAAGGACATGATCGAGGCTCGCAGCAAGGATGGCAAGGACTGCTGGGCTTAGGGATTAGGAGTCAGGGTTTAAGGGTTTATGGTTCCGGATTTAGGAAGGGATGAGGCATTATTTAGGGCTTAGGGATTCCGTTTGATGAGAGCCGCGGGCTAGGTATACAGGGGACATGAGGGTTACAAAGTTTTACATGTGGATCTATACAGGGGCTATGTAGGGGTTTGTAGGACCATAGAGGGGATTTGTAGGGTTTCAGGATATTACCCCAATAATGTAGAATCAAACGGAAAAGCAAATCGACACTACTTGGTAGTGTTTAGGGCTTGGGGAGATTGCTCCAATAATCGACTTAGAGGGTCGGGGGAGTCAACAAAGGTGATTAGTAATGGGCATAGCTGGGGTTAGTATGTGGCTCTGAGGGGTTGTACGTATATCTGCTAAGTTCCCCTGACTCTCCAGGTAACTAGGGTTCGGAGAGTGGAGACTAATGGAAACTGAGAGTAGATGATGGTATAGACGGTTTAGGGTTATGGATGTCAGGGGTAGGGCCTATTTAGGGCTAAGGATATCTTTGAGAGGTGCCCGTTGTTTTTGCAACAAAGAATGCAGAAAAGCAAATCAAAATGTAGCTTCTTGGTGCTTGCTCGCACGTCCCTTTCGGGAACAGTGGTTCTGGGCTATGTGGAGGCCATGTTCGCAAGCGGGCTGGCAGGAACAGCTGCATGACCCTAAGTAAAGTACCTTATTCCTTGGGAATAGTGGTACTATAGTATACTAAGGTCATGCAGGAGCTTTAGTATCAACAGTAGCAACCGACATGCGAGATAGGATCAATGCACAGCCCATGAAAAGTTCAAAGCATTAGAATGCTTCTGCTCTAAGACGTAGACGCCCGTCAATGCATCGGTTCTTTGTCAGGCAGGCAGGAAAGCTTCTCTACAGTAGCGCCTATACCGTATATACCATCGCGGACTATGATTCTGAGGTATCATTCATAGCATTTTCTATTTGTCTTTTCATTTCCTTCATTTCCAACTAGCCGCCAGCGAGTCTAGAGAGAACTTGGGACAACTAGTTGTGGAGGATTATGGCGTCATCATCCTGCCTGAGGGCCTGATTGAGCTCGGCCCTGAATGACCATTTCCACTCAATGGGCCAACCGGAGTCGGTGGGTTTAGGGGGGATTAGGGTTTAGGGTTTCGGGCTTAGGGATATATAGGGGGTTCTTTAGGGATAATGGAAAAGAAAATGGAAACTACTGTATTATATTTGGGTTTAGGGTTTAGGCTTTTTGGGCTTGAAGCTGTTTCAAACCACTTATAATACTGATGGTTTAATCAGAAACTATTCGTCCCTATATAATCCCTACATAAGACGCTCCCTTCTTATTCCCTACTAAGCCCCCGTAAGTTTTGTGCATTAAGTCATCCAGGCGTAGGACTGGAGACATCACTCACGTTTTGGGAAGAAATATTGTTGAGGGAGACCTTTCAAAGGGGATTTTAAGTCGGTTTAGGGTGTATAGTCCCCCTTAAGTAGAAAAATATGGCTTTGGGTGTATTATAATAAGATCCCCATATACTCTATATTCTATCTACTTAAGGGGTACTATAGGGTTCGTCTTGATTATATGCCAGTCTTGGTTAGTCAAAGCAGGCGGCCAGTTGCTCTTGTATATCGAAGCAACATTCTGCAGGTACCCTAAGGGCTCATGTACCCAACAATTGGGTACTTAGGGTTTTTGTAATAGTAATTATAGTACGAGTTTTTGGTCAGTATATGATTATTAAGTACGTGGACCCCTAGGGGTATGGTTCAAGGATCTTCACATACTTCTGCCCAAGGAGTTGAGAGTATGCTTCTAGCCAACAGCCACCAGGCCCCAAGCTTTTAACTTGAACACCAATCTAGACGTCTCACCCTGCAGTTATCACAAACAAGTTCAAAGCTACAATGGTTGCCCCCGCAAAGTTGGAAATTATCAACATTTTCCCCTTATAGAATCCTTAACAGGGGCCCCCTACGTTCCCCTAAAGATCTCCGAAGCGTCCCCTTTTTGAAGTAATATATTAGGGTCATATCTTGGGATAATGGAAAAGGAAATGGAAACTACTAGAAGTCATGTAGGGTTACATGGGTGGTTGTCAAACCCTAGGGATCCAAATAGTCCAATGTAGGTAATACTTATAGACTTTGGGGCCCAATGTAGGTATTATTTGTATACTTGGATCCCTATATCACCCCTTTATAACACCAGTTTCCATTTCATTTTCCATTCGATTCCCCTAAACCCTAAACCCTAAACCCTAACCCCAGGTTCATCCCTGAGTTCAACACCCTCATCTCGGAGATCAACGACAAGCTGGCTCAGCCTGGCGTGGAAGCCACCGAGGAGGCAGGACCACTTGGGCAAGGGTCCAAGTACCCAATAATTAGGTACTTGGGATTCTGGTAATAGTAGTTGTAGTATAGGTTTTGGGTAAGTATCTGATTATTGAGTACTTGGACCCTTAGGGAAATCTGAGCTATAGCCTAAACTCCTTTAAGGGTGTTATAAAGGGCACTATGATGGGGGTTATGAAGAGGGATACCAGGAGTTTAGACAATGGCTCACATAAGTAACCCTTGGTTAGGTTTCTTGACCTTAGATGGGGGCTGCTGTGGGGTGAGGTGAGGGTGCGATAGAATAATTCTGATGTACATATATATATACACACAACTATAATCCTTGTATAACCCGCTGTAGTAGTTTCCATTTCATTTGATTTTCCATTATCCCAATATAACCCCATATTGATTACTTTTGGTTCCTGGGGAGTGATCCCATGTACGCCCGCATGTCTCGAGATTTGGTATTAACACCTTGGGCAACGAAGGGGTCAAGTCTGATAAGTCCCCAAAGTGTTACAGACAGCACAGGTATGATAAGAGTGACTCGGAGCGCTCTGAATCTTCGGTTTTGTTGTTTTTGGGAGTTACTGCATGCTTAGGCTCCACGTAAACACTATTCATAAACTTTTGGGGCGAATCTACACAATATCTATAGACAGAGCTTGAGGATTAGTTAGGTGGTTCATGATACCTAAACCCCAAACCCTAAACTGCGTGGGTCGTCGAGTTTTGGCTCATTCTTCAGGCGATTTACCTGCAGAGAATGTCCCCCACCCCTCGGGACAAAGCCACCTCGCCCCTCTTCATGTGAACCATAATCTAAACTCCTTAAAGGGGGCTATAAATAGGGGACTAGATAGGGGACTACTATAGGGGTTATGAAGGGGGATACTAGGAGTTTAGACAATGGCTGATGTATTACCAGGGCTTGGGATTGATACGGGAACGACATGATACCTGTACGGAGAAGATCAAGCTGACACCATGGTAGTGGGACTGGTAAGCAGGAGATTTCGAAAAGGGGTTCCATTTGAGAACCTCCTTATCACTGCTATGTCTTTAAGGCTTCAGGTAAGCGGACTTCACATAACACAAATGCCGAAACTGCGTTTAAAAAAAGGGAAAACTCACCACATTTGCCTCAGGGCGTCCTTGCCGTCCTCTCCAAGGAGAATGCTGAATGCTTCAGGCAGGGGGTGCACACGTCATGGTGCTGATTTTGTTGATCCTATGAGACTAAGTGTCTTATGATGATTGCTTCTGAGTGTGATATAGTGGCCGTATGTTGGGCATACCAATCTTGAGCTTGTTCCACACGAGCTATTTCTCCATGTGGTCAATTTAGAGATCCTTTTAAAGGTATCCTCCCGAGACTAGAACATGTAACCCCCAGAGGGCCCACTTGAAAGGGAGTAGCCTGTTTGCTTGGTTGATGTTATGGAGTGCAAGTTCAGCTACTTCAAAAAGTAAACCCTACAATTTCGCATATGCCCCTATTATGCCAACTTAATTTAAGTTCCTTTACAGCAGCCCAGTGTGAGGTGTTCTTGTTGAATGTTCCATGTCAGTTGAGGCGAGTTTGCTCACTCCAAACGGGGTCTATATTGTAAGGAGTGTAGTATTTGGAGCTCTATATTTGGGGGTCCCCTGTTCATGGGAACCAACATATACTAAGCCTCGCTTTCAATTCAATGGCAGTTAGTAAACACAGTCCATGTGTGTAAACTGTAAAGGCAAAATCCTAAACCCAAAACCCTGAATCCTAAACCCAACCCCTAACAATCTTGCCAAGCGAGCCTTACTATCCCCAGCTTTACTTCTCATTATGCTCTATCCCATGATGCCCCCTGACCGCCAGGAAGTTTCGAGACTAGAAAGTAGAGTCATCCATACAGCCACCAAGTAGCGACGTTCTCTTTTGTCTAGTTACATGAGTCCCCTAGGGGGAGCCCTGAAGTTTTGGAAGTCCTGGCCAGGATCTGCAAGTCTGGGTTTAGGGTTATATTATAAGTTATATTAGGAATGTATCAGGATTATATTGGGATAATGGAAAATAAGATGGAAACTACTATTTAGTGTTTAGGGTTCTACGAGATTCTGCCAGGTACCTGCCGAGCTTTATCCGTGCGCAGCTGCTGCTGGATCGCGATCCCCATGGCAACGTACAGGCAACCTGTGGCCTGCGGTCAACTCATGCGGAATGGGCAAATGGGCTCTTACTGCATCCTTGTATAGTCCCTTAGCCCATCATTTATGAAGCATGAATAAGTAGTGTTGGTGCCTGGCTTGTCAGGCGTTCACAAAAATCTTCAACGATTTGCTGGGTAGATTGCCGATGCCAAAAATGCAGCAGTAGAATCAGCATTCTGTTTCCGACGTCAGGTGGCCAAGATCGAAACTGAGAAGCTACTTGCCGCCACGGTGCATACGGAGCTGGACAACCGTCGTGCCAAGGGGTGCGCATTCTGCAGCATTGTGCAGCGTGACCAGCGCACTAAGCTTGCTTACATGCTGGCTACCTTAAGCCCGAAACCCTATGTAGACTTACCAATGGTTAGTAGGGCATAGAGGATTATATTATAGCGGGATTATAGTCCTTTTTTTCCCTACTAACCCCCAGTAAGTATGGGTTTGCAGGTACACTGGCACCTTCTCCCCTCAGTTCCATGCCTTCGGCTACGAGGGACGTGCAGGGCTGTGCGAGCCTTGGTTGAGTGGCTAATGCATCATGCAGATATACTGCAGATGAATGGGATTGTCCTTCTTAAGCAAGTCTGATCGTACCCAGATCTCCAATTTTTTCGATTCAAGAGTAGCCCCCGGATGGTCATAGACCAGAGCTCTGCGCAGCATATTGCAAGTGATAGACTTGTAGATCATGTGTGAGAGACTCGTCAGCACTAAGCATTTGCACACATACATCTTCAGCCCCTATCTGACCTCAATGTGACATATTCGGGTACGAGCTAGCCAACGCAGTACTCGGACGGCATGCCCTGCACCCTAAGCCCTAAATAGTAGTTCCCATTATCCCATTTCAACCCCACTAGAACCCCAATAGAAGCCCAACATAGCCCAAAAATCCCGAAACCCTGAACCCTAATACTTTTACACCCACATGGTTCTCATCTTCAGGCCAACCGTGTTCGATGCCTCTTACTGCTATGCGCAGCCGACCTGCTTGCATCTTGTTTATGTGAGCTATAGTCTAGACTCCTTAAAGGGAGAGTCTATAGGGGAGTATTATAGGGGTTATTAAGGCGGATACTAGGAGTTTAGACTATGGCTCATGTGGGCCTCCATGGATGGAAGCACCATGTCGGCAGTATTTGCATGTTTGAGTGCAAGTGCATTCTAGACGTCTTCGATGAGGGCATTCAACCGTAGTTTCCGGTCAAGTACGGTACATGGGTTGCAATGAACCCGGAACAGTTGTCAGAACATTCCATGTTAGTCCTGTCAAAGCTGTAGAGCCATCGTGCATGACCCAAAGTACCACGTATACCTTGGACATTTTCGAATTCTAGCATAGCAAGGTAATGCAAGAATCTAGTGTCAATGGCGTCACAATTCTGCTCAAGCTTTATAGGACAGTCAAACCATGTTGGAGCCATTCGGCCCATGTGCGCATTTACCTTCCATGTGAGCTATAGCCGCCACTCCACAAGGGGAGATTATGTAGGGGGCTTTATAGGGCTTAGAAAGGGGATACTAGGTGCTTAGACTATAGTTCACGTATTCCTTAATCTAAGCCTAAACCTAGAATCCCAGCCCACGCCTTCCGTATCCGTAGATTTTTGGGGGGGTCCCCATCATAAGGGTTAGAGTATTTTGGGGTCTACATTGGGGACCCCCCATTTTGGAAAACTACCGAATCCCCTCCCCCTAATAGGGCCCCTGAAAGGAGGGGGTTTAGGGTTTATACAAGGGATCCTAATATTAAGGCACATAAAAGGAGGGGTTTAGGGTGTAGGGTTTATAGTAGGGATTCTAATAGTAAGGCCCCCAACAGGAGGGGGTCTATTAATCACGTGTCCACATTACAT
This sequence comes from Symbiodinium pilosum, assembly GCA_905231905.1. Classification (NCBI taxonomy): domain Eukaryota; class Dinophyceae; order Suessiales; family Symbiodiniaceae; genus Symbiodinium; species Symbiodinium pilosum. Next base: position 43,775 of record CAJNIZ010042625.1, on the reverse strand, counting down.
CAGGAAATCCTTGACCCAAGCCAGGACCAACCCCTGAAAACCTGACTCCGCTGAGCAGTACTTAGACCCTTACCTGGGCCCCCAAAGTAGGTAAAATGATAGCCCGAACCCATCCAAAATAGCCCAAAAGGCAATTATTTTAGATATTTTTGTGGTTTCGGTATACCCTACCTCTTCAGGGTACTTCACTTTGCAGCAAGCATCTCCTGTAAAAAAGTCGGTGCCGACAGAAACAAGGGAGTGTTTTGGGGCCTTGAGTAATCCCTAGCCCCTAAGCTCTGATCTCTAATCTGGAATCTTCAAGCCCCAAAAGAACCAGGCAAATTATGGCGACCTCACCCGACCTCACCTTAGATTGTGTTCTACTAGTTTACAAACGTTATGGTACCAAAATTGCCTGATATTATGCTATGAAGTGTTTAAATCCCTTCATACTCATGTCGAACAGCCCCCCAACCCCTAATCTTAAATATGTTCCCAAATACATAAGGTCTCTTGTGGGAATGTTTAACATTCGGCGGGAGTCTCAGTACGAAGGTGTTAATCCTTTGTGAGCCTCTATATAAACGCAGTTTCTAATTGAGTTTGCATTTGCATATCCAGTATTGGGGTAATATCCCTAAACCCTGATCCCAAAACCCTTAACCCTAAACCTTAATCACTAAGACCTACATTTGGCCAGAAGATGCCAGGCATTGGGCTACACTGCCTCATCCCTGCTTGAGCTAGCCTCAGATCAGCCATTCCGGTTCTGGATTAGGGTTTAGGGTTCAGGATTTAGGGTAATCATAATAGAGAATTGAATGGTGAAAAACATGTTCTCCTCAATCAATTCCAGTATGATGTTGAGGTTTATGTGAGATACCGTATACTACAGCTACACAAGAAATAATGTTGTTATATAATTCTGCGGCCTTTATATTAGGAACTGAGTTTCAACGGTTTAGGGCTACGGGGCATCGAGGGTGCTTGAAGTTTGGGGGCTTTAGGGTGTGAGGGGTTCAGTGGCGTGTTGAACCAAGGGTTCCGCCGAGCTTCGTACATATGATATAACATATTGAGGTGCCTCAAGGATATACAGACTGTAGGCAGTGATGATATTGAATCCTAGACGCCAACGACAGACCCCTGGCCTTTCTATTTTTCTTTTAGGTTAGGCTCCAGAGGTGACCAAGAAGGGTAATGGTAGTTACATTCAGGTACCCAGGTCCCCATTTATTCCTATATCACGGGATTCCTGTGCGGGTGCCCCGCCCAAAGTGTCTCCCTGCTTCGAGGGCCAGGGTTGCTCTGCCGTCTGGGAGAGGTAGGTTGTATGTCCCTCTGTATATATATGCGTATATATATATATGTATATCCCAGTATAGACTCCAATTTACTGCAATGCTTGTTTTAGGGACTCCTATAAATGGCCCCAATCCTTGAACAGTCCTCATCTAGGGAAGTTCTTGGTGGACCTTCAGCAGGTTTGGGGTCCTCGCCTTGTTGGTTCGAAGGGGCTCTGGACCAGAGCCACAACATCAAGCTGAGAAAAGGATATGGCATGGATACGGCAGGCTATATCAGTGGTATGTTTTAATCCTGAAGAGCCTAAAGGGCATGCCCGTGGCCTAGCGATTCCTCTTCCAGGCACCAAGCAGGGCCCCATGAAATCCCGAAAAGCTAACAGCTGTCGACAGCACTGCGGCGGGCATAAGTTAGGCAACAAACAACAAGCAACAGTGACTGCTCCCAGAGGTCACTGGCTGTACAGGGCTCATCGCGAGCGTCAAGAACTTGCTGGCGCCATGCAAGGCCATCGAAGAGTGGAGTTTGGTTGTCAGGCTCATGAAGAGCTCTGGAGTTGTGCCGCGGATTTTAAGAAGCCCTCAGCGAATATAGGCTCGGATGAGCCGGATGAGCGTTGTTCTGGGGAGGTATGCGGACAACCTTGTGGGGTTACAACCTAAGAGGTACAATCCTAGCACAACCCTGTAATCCCTTCAGTTCAGCCCTCAATGTTTTTTCAGTTTCGGGTTCGTTAGAGCTTCGCACCTGCACTTCGCCTGCAGCACCAGTAACTAAGGGTTTGGTGGGAGGTGCCTCTGAAGTAGATGCAGGTGCTTTTGCTGTTTTTGCAGACAAGCTCCAAGTCACAAGACAAAGAGGGGGAGGGTGGGGTTTAGGGTCTAGGAATCCCGAAACAATCTCTATGTGATTCTCAGAAGTCTCTGCCTCCACTGCAAAATCGCATCCTAATCCCAGAGCGACCGCAAATTCCGTAAGAGGAATTCTGCTTGAGAAAGAAGAAGCCCTTCTATAATCCTGGGCTTTCGTTTCATGTTTCATTGTGTGGCCCGTTTGGCTCTCAACCATTCCCACTCTCTCTCTCTCTCTCCAAAATTCTCCAAAATTCTTGTTTGTTCTCCCTCTGTCTCTTTCTGTCTCTCTATGTCTCTCTCTCTCTCTCTCTATCTCTCTCTCTATGTATATTTATCTATGTATATTTCCTTGTGATAATCCTGTATAGAACGGCCTGCAGGAATGGCAGTGTGGCGGAGTGCCAGTCACGTCCCTTTGCGTCATTGAGCGCCGCAAGGGCAAGGCCCCTTACCCTTCAGGGGCTTATAAGGCTTTAGAAAGTTCAGGGCGTCGGGTTTTGAGGCTTAAGGTTCTCGAAAGTTTGGGATTCAGCGGTTTAAGATTCAGTTTCCAGAAAGTTTAGGATTTAAGGGTTCAATGCTTGAGGCATCTGCGGTTCAAGGTTTAGGGAGTTTAGGTTGTAAAGCTGGAGTTCAGACTTGAGGTTAAGTTTTTGAGGCATAGGGATTCTCAACGTCATCATGAGAAGCATGTGTGTTACTCTAGACATCATGTGTGCCTTTTTCGGCGCGCGCCTCTGTCAAAAGTGAAATGTACGAAGCGCAGCCGGCTAGTTTGGAATGTAGTCATGGGCATTGCGGCCAAACCCCAAGCAACTTGATTATTCAGAATTCCTGGTTGATAGGGGGATTGTAATCAGAATGTTCAATTGCATGTGAATCTTGGCCACGTGCTGGTGCGGTTTCGTCAGCAACGTGGCTTAGAAAATTCCAACTCTGGGGAACAGTGCCTGGCTCAAGTCGCAGACGTCTGATCTTTTAGTAGATTCCTTAACTACGCACTCCCGAAGCAAATATTGAACCCCACAGTGCCGCCTGTTGAAGGGATTGCAAGCCAGTGCGTGTTCAGGTTAGTTTGAGGGAGGGTACCATCTTGGCATATACTCATACATGTAAAGCATAAACGCCCCAAGCTAACACGGATCCCCAAAAAGGCCCTCTTCTCTTTAAACAGGGGCTTCGCATGGTTTCATATTTTGAATAAGGGATGCGCAAAGTTCGGCTCCCCGAGAGTGGAGTCGAGGAAGCGTCTGGCTAAACCCTGAAGTCAGGACAAGCCCGTCATCCGCAAAGCGCTTGTGGAGCTGGAGGGAAGCTTGTGCCATCCTCAGCCGGCCCGCTGTAGAAGCCTGAAGCACTAGTAAGATAATCCAGCTCATGCTAGCACATTTATCCATGTCTATTCTGCCTGCCTGCCTGTCTGCCTGCCTGCCTGCCTGCCTGGATGGATGGATGTATGTATGTATGTATGTATGTATGTGTGTGTATCAGAAACGTGTACACACATGTGTATATGCATTCCAGGTTAACGTGTATATCTCTCAATGATTCGTAACGCAAACCAATCAGAGGCGTCTACCTAGCGGTAGGGCACGAAGCTTGTCGCAGCAATGAAGCTCGTTGGCCCTGGCCCCCGGGCTTCTGCAATCCCCACCCAGGGTGTCAGGTTTGATAGTTCAATCAGGAGGTATTTGAAGGCTGGAACTGCACTGCTCATGCATGTCGTGATTGGTTATCCCGGCCTGTTTGGGTAGGTCCGGGGTGGATCCGTGAACCAGTGGTGTCTGGGATTGAGAGCTTTAGGATGGAAAACCCTTAGAGGCTTTTGCAATGTCCTCACCTGCAACGCGACCTGACAGTTCGGAGAATTGCTTGAAATGTCCTGTAAGCAGGTTCCTTTGGAACAGTATGTCAAGAGAAGTTGCAAGAATGATCATGCCATGGTCCGTATTATTATCATAGAATAATGATAAGAAGAGTAGCAAGACATTAATATTACTAAGAACAATACTAATTATAATAGAATATTGTTGACAATAACAATAATTGTCACGCTGTTCTCTGTGTGGGGATTGAATCTCACGTCATGGCCAGCTCAGGTCTCAGCCATTCGAATTTTACAAGAGCATCCGTGATCAGCTTCGTATCAGCGACATGTGCCCAGCTGCGCTGCTGTGGACCACTGGCTCTATGGCAGAGTAATCTGCACAGAGGGAACATGAAGCAAAAGAAATGGAGGTTCTCAATAACAGCTCCGGCAGGATTAGAAAGGGTAAGATGATGGCGATGGCAGCTTGACTTGGCAGACGCAGGTACCGCAACCCCGGCCCAATCCAGTTCGACATGACAGGCTGCGAAGCATCCAAGGACAGCGGAGCAACCCAGAATGCCTTCTCGCAGCAGAAGACAGCGTGTCAGCCAGCTTCTAACCTAAAAGGCTCCCAGAATTCCAGCGTTGAAGCGTCCATGTGGCCACATCGCGGCCAAGATAGAATTGCAAAGCACGGCTTTGTGCTGGATATGCAGGACATTCCCATGACGCTGCAGTTGGAGCTCGGAAGGAGACTGCACTGCAGCTAGGGTATCATCATGATTATGATAACTATTATGGTTACTAGTAGTATTACTATGAATATTCTTATATACTATTATTATGTGATCACAGAACTGTCTCCTCGCTATGATATAGTGCAGCAAGGTTCAGGATACGGAGGATACGAGGCAAGGATGCCGGGTAGTGCCAACAAATGGAAGCGTGTTCTAAGAGTTCTCAGTGGAAGTGACCGAAAGTAGCAGGTTGATGCGTGGTTTGTCCTTCTGCTCTTCAGGCACGGCTTGACACATGCGATTCAGATAGGATATGGTCGGTGCCAGAAGGAGCTATGCGATTCCTGACAGCCATCGTTTGGGCTGGCAAGTGGCGGCATTTACCTCCCAGGGAGTCTTATACACAAGTTTGCATGGTGCATCCTAGGAATTTTAGAAATAGTTTGTGCATGTGTAATATATGCGCGGCCTCTGCTTGCCATGAACATCCCGTTTTGAGATGCTTTGAGAGGTGTGGGGCTAGGGTTTACTACCGGCAGCCAAACCTTCAGTATGGGAGATTTCTCAAGTTAAGTCGCTGTCACATTCGCTTCTTGAACACAAGCCTTGACTAACTTTCATTACTGACTTCCTGCATGCGCGCGTGTGTCCCAAACTTTCAAAAATTCGACAGCTTAATCCATTAGCCTTCAATACACTTGTATGAACCTCTTTAAGCAATTGTTGGAAAAACTCTGCACATGGTGCTCGCCTGTGTCAGAGAGGACGTTGCCAGTCGAGTTCCCAACCGAGAAGCCAAAGAGGCACTGAAATGAGTTGGGGTTCAGGTGGACCCCCCACCTGTAATAGTTGTGTAATAGGAATATAGGAGGACCCTAGTATATAATCACCAGTATGCGTTGTAGTCACTATTACTGGGTGGAGGGGTTTAGGTAGGGTAGTTTCGGGCCTCAGGGTGTAGTGGTGGGTGGAGGCTCATGGATAGTCATGAGTCATAAGTACCCCAGAGAAGCCAATGCTTAGGTATCACTCAACTTTCCTACTCCTCAACTGGATTGTAACTACCTGCACTACCCATGAGACTCCGAGTCATTAGGGTCTGTGTAGGGGTGAGAGGCCCAGCTTTGGAACAGAGGGCTTCTCCAATTTTCTGGGTCCTTGTAGCAAGTACGGTAGCGCAGAGGTGTATTCAGCATCTGCTCAGACGTGAGAAGTAGTTTCCAGTAGGTAGTCAGGTGGGCCCTAGGCAGAAGTAACACTGTTCAAGGTTCGCCGTTTCGCAAAGCTGTAGGGTTGATCCCTACCACAAGGCTGAACATACCTTCTCATCAGTAATCCCGCGTAACTTCAACATCTTTTCTAAGGCCTCAACCCTCAAGCGTGTTGAAAGACGGGCGACGCACAGGATGGGCAACTTCCTTTTCCTCCCACATGCGCAGCTTTTCTGCAACTGGGAGCTTCCTTAAATAGGGGGACCCCCAATATCGACTCCATAACTTTAGGATAGCCTCAAATTGGGTTTCCGAATTCTAGCTGCCAAGTTTGAGGAGCTTCTTGTAAGTTGTACTTGTAACAGCGTATCGTTTGAGCCATAGTCTAAACACCTTAAAGGGAGGGTATGTAGGGGAGTATATAGGGGAGTATCATAGGGCTTAGCAGGGGGGGTACTAGGAGTTTAGACTACGGCTCCTTTAGGATTTAGGTTGTATTTCTGTTGAACGCGTATGTTGGACCAGCCTGGCTTCGCCATTTCTTGTTAGGGGCGATCCAGAGCCTTCCATTGCTGCAATCATTAATTTGTGTTGGGTTTAGGGTTTAGGATTTAGGGTTTAGGGCTTAGGATTTAGGGTTTATGGTTTTTTGGGGTTTAGGGAAAATGAAGTCCGCACCAAGTTTAAAGTAGACAGCCGCAGCTTGCTGAGCATTAGGCTTACCAGATGTACCCGCTGATCGCCAATGGCCTACGTGCAAGGACCGCCAGAAAGGGTAATAGCCCCAACCCCCTCCCAAAAAAATAGCACAAAAGGCAGTTACGTTACATACTTTTGAGGTTTAGGTATCCCTATAATCTGTTTAGATTCCTTCTTGAACGCTGGCCAATAAGCCGGGGTGTCCGAACAAAAAAAACTTGGGTCAACCCCCCACCCAGTAGTAGGTACCACGAAGCATTACTGTAGGTACGTTAATGCCCGATTAACTCCATAGTATTAATGAGCTAGTACTATAGGAGGGATTGACCTAAAGCAAACCCTCTGGATCCACAGAGTTGGTAATATGTTTTGGGTTTAGGGTTTAGGGCCCAAAGTAGGTAGTATTTGTTTGTCTACTTGGATCCCGAAATTGTTCATTTTCCATGTTCTTTTCCATTTGATGCTCCATTTTCTAGGGAAAGCCCAAAGATGACTTGACCACCAAGGAAAAAGTTGCGTTCGGAGCTGCAGCAGTGGCGATCGGCCGGGGTCCCTGTCATCTGCGGACCCTAAACCCTAAACTGGGTTGCTGTTAAGGAACTTAAGTTACCATTATGGGTATATGTAGTCATTAATAGGGGTCCCCAACATAGTAACTTAAGTTCCTTAACAACAACCCAGTAAACCCTAAACTTTGGGGCTACCCTGCGGCTCAGGGATTAGGGATTGGGGGTTGGGGTTTAGGGGCTCCTGTGTAATGTACCTAGCCCCTCCAATGTAGTTCCTTTTTGCGTTTGGTATGGTTTTTTTCATTAGGACTTAGGCCTCTTCTTAGGACTACTACATTGGAGGGTCTAGGATAGGGGCTATTGTAGGGTTCGGGCGGCAATGAAGTGGAATTACGGTAGCAATGAAAATGGGACATGAAATGGAAGCTGGGTTTGCATATTGGTAATTGTAGGGATTGTCATGAAGTGGCTTGAGTAGTTAGAATGTAGGGCTTTGGGATGTATTGTTATTGTTATTATTCTTATTATTGCGCAGCATTACGGCAGCATTGCTAATTGTTCAGCTTCTACAGCAGTTTGTTTAAGGGCAGTAGAATATGAGTCCTCTCTATGTGACAACCAAAGATGACCATAACTACGCAATGTGAAAACATAGCCTCTTGGCTAGGTGGGAATTTATCCACATAAAAGATCGGAACACTAATTTCGGGATGGGGTTGCCAGATACTTCCCTGTGGATTCTAGACTTACATACCCCCCCAACTCTACACACCCTGGTGTTCCTCAATACCTTTTCTAGTCAATCTCCCATGACATAGGCGAAGCAAAAGTTACAGCTCGTAACCTGAACGGTTACCGATTCCATTTCCATAGAACCCTTAAGCTTCTGTATCTGTAGTATAGTATACCGCAAAACCTTATCCGTTCTGGCCGCTACATTATGCCCAGGCAAGACAGCATCGTCTCCCCAATGCTCTGAGCGCCTTCAACGGCAACGCTGTCACAGCCCATGACCCAGATTTCTGGGACGCTGTTAGGTTGCCCTGAGGGTTCTAATTGCTATTACCCAAATCCGGAGCACCTAATTATTGGGTACATGGACCCTCTGGCTTGATGGTTTTGCGACCACATTGGGATTGTATGCCTTTGGGTTTCGAGTGTGGTGTTTAGGGTTTAGGGGGGATCATGGAGCGCTTGGGCAGTAATGACTGGGATTACAAGTGGAACTGTGTCGGATACCTTCTTTGGATGGCTTTTCTGCCCCACGTGTCACTACCCCAGGAACCTCGAAGTGTACTGGTGTGGTCTGTCGTTGGTACACCCTAAAGACCTAGAGGGTTTAGGGATGGCCACTTGTTTGATTCCAATTCTTCCTTCCTGCGGCAGACTCCCACAGCAAGATTCCCGTGCTTATGAGCAGATTTTTCTTTATGTATGCAAGGGCAATGATGGAAGTGATTCAGCAAGACTGCTAGCTCAGTAGCCTGTGGCCTGCAGGGTGTAGTTGTGTCGTAGTTTCACGTAGGCAGGTATAATAGTCTCGTCCACGTAGTCTGCGTAGTTCGTATGTTTTGCAAGCAAGAAAAGGTTCATGCTGGATAGAATTGTCTTTTGTCGAGGAATGCTTTGTAAGTAGTCTGTGTAGGCAGCACGACAGCAAGAGTGTCTTCGCATTGTATGTTTTGCAGGGATAACAGCAATCCGCGTAGTACGCATAGGCCGTCAATCTTAGTGCTATAACCTTGAAAACAATGCTCTTATCTTGGCACCGTATTGGTACTGGTGGTTTGATTATTTAGGGCATGGGGGTAAGTAAGATTGATTTCAGCTGCTCTTACTGGATATTTGCGAACCGCAACTTCCATACCCAATGTGACTATTTCACAGTTGAGGGTTGAGGGTTTAGTTTAGGTTCCTTCCTAATTACATCTCATGGAAGGCAGTCCTAAGTTGAAGAAGCTGCCAAATTTGAAACAAGGTCATCAGGGGCGAGGAGACTGTTGTGAACGATCACACGGAGGCCCTGGCTACGTCGCATGGTTGATGCACTGCTCTCTAGTACCTGGTGCCTGTAGTTCGAGAAAGACTGGGGCGCTTGGAATCAAGCAAGGGTTTCTGTGGAGATTAATCTAGGAAAGTCTTTCCCTAGGGATCCAAATAGCCCTAAGTAGGTAGTATTTACAGACTTTAGGGCCCAATGTGTGAATCGATAAGATTGCACACTGGCAGCCCTGTCTCCCTAAAGTCCCAGCGCGCCTCGCGCTTCCAGAATGCTCCTGCTTGAGAGCAGCCTCGCTCTCCACTTTTCCCAGTAGCCGTCCGAATGGCTCAGGTAAACCCTTGCTCCTACAGAAGCCCGGTCCCTCCCCCCCACTGAGCCTGCATATGCAATGCAGTGCATTCACAGTCAGCTGGTGCTTGACCTGCAATGTTGGACAATCACGCTCATTAAAAATTCTCTTTTAAGCTTAAGTTTTGACAGTAGCTGACTGTGAGGGGAAGTTGACCGGTTTCACTACAAAACGAGTGATTCCTGTCCATTCTTGGACCTCACTCCGATGCGCATCTTGACCAACCCAAGTATCCGTGCTTGAAAATCGCTTCCCAGAATCTGAAGCAGTGGCAATCGTAGTTCTCAAAGGCTCAAGATCCCCTAACCCCACAGGACACTCACCAACCCCTACAGGAATAAACCTAACCCTCCTAGGTACCACATGAACCCTATCAAGAATGCCCTTGCTGCTGTTCAGACTCCAGTAGTCTGCCTGAGCGTGCTGACTGTTCAAACAGTCTGCTTTGTTGGAAGCTTCATTGCCTTGCTTAACCCATTGAAGCCGCTACGCTGATCTGACCGTTCCTTAAGGACCCGCCCCTCATCAAACAAAGAGTACTTACCTGTTCGAAGACACTCCCTAAGGCGATGAGCATCCATTGCCTTGGTCAGGCAATCTGCAAGCTGAGCTCCGGATGCCACCCAACGGAGTTTGCAATTTTCTTGCATCCTTTGTCGAATAAGAAGGCACTCGATGGTTGTGCGGTATTCCTCGCACTGAGGTGGGGCAGTACGGGTTACAATGTCATAGACTGACTTGCAGTCCGTTGCAGCAGCAGCCGTGGGTTCTAACTCTAGTACCTTCTCAGGATGCTGCCATGGAACAGACGGGTCTTTGAGCCATGCCCAAAACAGTCTCAACCAGGACAAACGATCTACAGAATTACTTAAAGCGAACGCTTCTGCTCCAAGGGTGCTTCTGACTACTCTGGGGATCCTCTTTGAGGACCACGCCATGGGACACACCACAGCAGTTTGATTCTCGAGAAGCTTCTTGTGAGTTGCGAAGATGATCGTTCCCTGATGGGCACTGAGCTTCTGACACGAAGCAAAAGAAGCGTCACTGAATGCACAGAACGTCACCTGCTGCTCCTCGATTGGAACAATCATTATGGAGACCCTATGACTCTTAGCCTCATGAAGAACCTTGTTCCCTAAGAGGAGGTGAGACACGCATGCCGAGTTAATTGCCGACTGCAGTTCTCCTACCTTGGCGCTAAGGTCGGCCCTTGTGTGAACAGCTGCGTATTGCAATGACCCGAAAAATTGTCGGAGTCGTTGCCGTTCAGGTTCTGTTACAGGACTGTCAGGATTCTTCCGCCTCTGTCGAGGTACATCGATGGCCTCAATGCTTTCTACATATGGGCACTGATCCATCTCAATGCTTCCGTCATCCCATTGGTGCAGATGAATCCCCGTGAAGACAAAATCCTTTTCCTCAAAAGATCCGAAACTGAAGCGGGAACGAAGTTTGTTCAGCACTGCGTGGAACCGACTATCACCACCACAGATACCATCATCTACGTGACTCCCCAGAATCCCGTTATGATGAATCAACCCATTCTTATCCCGTTCAGACAACACATAGAGACATGGATCGAATGGAGATTGTTGAAATCCTAGCTCCAACAATGCCTTACGTAACTCCTGGTACCATAGGTACGGGGCATCTATCCTACCATATGCTCCTCCATCCAATCCACAGTCGTCTTGGGGACCCATGTTAAGAGCCTCTTGAAGTTCGGGAGGAGCTTGAATGCCCAATTGGCGCCCATCTCCTTTTCCATGAAGGAAAGCCGTGCTAATGTCAAAGGAACACAGTTTCCACCGGTTGCTGCAAATCTTCTGAAGCAATAGCTGACGACCGTCTTTGCGTAAAGTGGGTGCGTCGTTCGGCACATGATCTATATCAGGATCCTCAAAACCCAATACCACTAGTCTTGCCTTAGCCTTTTTGCCGTCAGGATTTGCTTCATCTGTTTCAGCTGCCGGCTTCCACGTGTAGATCCAACGACATCTCATGATGTTCTTTGCCGGGATCTTTCCATTAGCAATTTTGCGGACCGTCGCGTGTGAAAGCCATGCTCGAATTTCCTTATGCTTAGCTAACGCAAACCTTTGCTGATCCTTAACCGTTAGATCCCGGAGCTTGACTTCCACACGCTTCTTTCGACCCTCACTTGCAAGGAAAATCATGGATTCATCAAGTTGTTTCGGGAGCTCCCAGGTGTCGGGTGGGGTAACGTCTATTTCCCAAACAACATCTGACCCACAACTATAACAACCCTCTTCAACAATCAATATCCCCAAACTCTTCATCCTCTTCGGGTACTGGGAGTGCCTGAGACAACTGCTGAATCCGTGCAATCTCATCTGCTGACATGCTCGAAGAGTTCTCGGATGGAACGACTGGAAGAGACGTCCCGGACTCTTCTGCGATCGGAGCTTCCATTGAAGCGTCCAGGGATTCCGGAATCCATTCGGCTTCTGGTTCTGAACCCTCGTCTATTTCAGGGCCTACAAGTTCCTCAGCCTCCGCCGGGGTAGGAATCTCTTCGCCTTCAAGGTCAATGTACTGCGGGGACTTGCGAAGTTGTTCTTTCAGAGGAATTCCTTGACAGAGAGGACGACCTTGTTCGTCTTTTGGAACCTTGCCCCACTCACGAAGTGAAGCTGCTCTTATCTGTTCGGGGCTTGCCCGGACCAGACGTCCTGCGTGCGACAGCCAGACCACTCTGCGGTCTTTGGCCACAATCTCAGCAGGACCATGCCAACGGCCGTGCTCTCGCCTCAGGTTTCCACCTCGTCTCTTCCAGTACAACACCAGGTCGCCGATTTCCCAGTCATCACGCTGTGGTCGTGTGCGCCGAAGAAGCGCTCTTCGAAAACTGGAGCTGTTGTCAGTCATGACAAAGGCCTTGCGGGCCAACTCCCGAAGTTTTAACTCTTGAAGAAATCGCTGCCCTTCTGGTACTTGTCCTCCTTCCGCCGTGCAAGAGCATGGGAGGAGGCATCATCATCGGACAGGATTGACCCCGGAAGTCTGGCTGAAATCCCTAGCACTGATTGCTGAGGACTATATCCCCCTGCCCTGCGCAAAGTATTTTTGGCATTGAACACTTGTCGCAAAGCTTTGCCAAAAGCCTCTGAGCTTTCAATTGGAAATTCAAGGTCCATGCGAGTCAGCATGCGTTTTACAGTGGAACCATGTATCTCAGTACGACCGAGTTGCCAATGGGAATCACTTGCACTCATGTTCACATGGATACCAGAAGCCTGCATCTTTGCAGCAAAGGCGTCTGAAACAAATTCCCCACCCGGATCCACATACACTTCCCTTGGTTGACCTGCCCAGGACACCCAACGTTGCTCAAACAATTCAATCACCCCTTCCGCTCCCTGTGAACACTCGGCACCCAAATGGAACAGCGTCCCCTCATCAATGAAATGCACGAAATGGAATTCAGTACCTTTCCCACTCCGCCAGGAAACAAGATCCATCCCAACTTTTGTATTAAAGGCAATATTCTCATGAATGGCGGACGGCCGGCTGGCCATAAAACCTTTCTTGGACTCGGTGCATGCATCGCATTGATAATCCAACGCTGCTTGTTGTACTTCTTTACAGGCTCCCCCTTGACGAAGGAATGTCATGAATTTATTTGGGTCCGGGTGACCTAGGTTGTGATGGAGTTGTTTAAGCTCGCCTTGTTCCTGACTCCCCATGCTACTTTGTCGGGATTGTGGCGGTTGTCGGGTGGACGGTCAGATGGTGAACTTTCCACTGGCATGTCCCCTGGCATGTTTTCATCTGGCTTCTCGATTTCCTGAATTGGAACAAGTGGGTTCTGCTGAGATCCGTCACTGTCATTTTGGGCTCCAAAGACTGTAATTGCGATTTTGGCTGGTCGCCCCTTACGAATCTGCTTGTACCTAGGAAGACTTACCCACTTCTCTACAGGGTCTTCATCCTCTACTACTCCAGTGTTGCGGTTGATCACTGCGGTTTTAGGGCTGGAAACTAGGGACTGATCATATTGGCCAAAAGGGGTTCTTAGTCGATCTACTCCACGACAAGCTTCCACATGATGAACCTTCATTTCAGGGATCAACTGTTGCATCACAGGTACAATCTCATCTTCAGGGGGAATCACTACATTTCCTACTCTGGGTATCTTGGAATTCAACTTCTTGAAGACATGCTGCCAAGCTACAATGCTTTTGCCATATCCATTGCGTTCCTGAGGCCTTTGCTTGAACAAGCACCTACGACGCTTAAGAACTTGACGGCGCTCTTCAGTGGATTCTGGCTCACTACGCTTTTCACCAGCGAACGCACATAGTTCCGCAAAAGCAAGGGGGCGCTCATCTCCAAGTCGTGACATGATGCTTTTGAAGCCTTTTGAGAACCCAGCCATGTACCCTATCTTATGTTCGGGGCCCTTAAGGGTAAGATACCTATGGTCCAACCCCTCATGAACTTGCAGGGACGTTGTTCTGAAATCAACCCGTTGCCTTAGGTAATTATTTTCCTTTAGACGATGAACCTTTGGAACATATCCCAAATGGTACACGGTGCTGAGAGTTCCCAAAGTCACTTCCGAATCATGTTCTTCCAACAGTCGAACAAAATCTTTGGGGGCCCATATATGAAAGTGGTTACCCTGAATAATCTGAACAAAGTAAAGGTCCTGGCACCACTCCATCATGACCCGAGTCTCTTCTTTGCTTAGATTCTTAAACCCCAAACTCAACCAAAGGTGTCGAGGTCGAAGCTTTGTCACTTTTTCCAAAATGGAGGAACGAACAAGCGGATCCCGGATGCCCGGTCGGGCGACTTTGGCTTGCTGTCTGCTTTCCGAAACAGGCTCACCACAGCTCAAAAATGCTGAGAACCCACAACTAACTTCAAACAGCTCTGTGCAAGCCTTTGCCGGGGCGCTCTGAGAGGTTGATACGTGGGGTTGGGACCAGGCCATATCCTTAAGGCTAACTTCACACATAGAACACAACTCATCAAGTTGACCCGTAATCATAGCCATTTGATCGGACGAAAGTCCCTTTTCCCCGGGCGAATCCACCCGTTCCAGGATGGACTCTTGACTGGAGAACTTTCTTAGTTCAGCTGATCCAGCTGCCTTTGGAGCATGGAAATCTGAGTCATCAGAGCTTGCTTCTGATCCTCGTTCCCTTCCATGGTCATGGCCGTCTGCTGCTCGTGGATCACCTCCCACGTGCTTTGGCTCTGGCGCTTGCGCTCGAGCTCGCACCTTTCGGGGCTGCCTTCGGCAGAATCGGGCCTTGCGTCATCTCGTTGTCGGGCTTGACTGTCTTGCCCTCCATCTTCTTCTGCACCTTCGCACTCTCCACTGCTCGACAGAAGTTCTGGAAACTCACGAGAGACTTTGCCGTCACCCGACGATTGATGATATAGCGCACGTACTCGGGATGGTTGTCGATCGTGTCCAGGAAGGTCTTTCCCTTGAAGCGGCCATCTTCCAGGACAAAGTTTCCCCACTGACGCAGTGAGTTGATCCCGACCGGTTTCGTGGTCTGAGCTGGGCCCACATATGTGAGGTTCAGGTCCTCGTCCTCCTCGAGACGAAGTTCCTGATCCAAGAGGTCTGCGGATGTCGCCATGAGGAGCGCCGCGAAGCGAATCAACACCGGGTGGATGCTGGGGAGAAGGCTGAACTCGAACGGCTGCATTTTCAGGAGATACTTCATGTCGAGTCTCCAGGGCAGTCTCGAAGTCCGGGACAAGACCCAGAAGTTCACGAATGTCGATAAGGAACAGCCCTTTATTATTCAGCGTTAGATTTATACCCTTCCCCAATTCCGGAATCCACAGGGTGTTGGTGTCAAAATTTAATTGACCCCGCATCTGTCGCATCACTGCATTTGAAAGGAGAAATGGTGTCTTACCCCTGACGATTTCTATCTTAAGCCACTTCTTTCCATAGGGGACATAGGCTGAACCCATGCTGGGTAAGACACCATTATTCCCAACGCGAAACACAACTTGCGAATCAGCGCGCTTGATCTGCTTCTGGACATGGACTGGAAACTGCGAAACAAAAACCTCAAAGTTGTCTTTTCCAATCACCGTCTTGCTGGCTCCGGTGTCAAGGATGGCTAGCTCAGCCCTCTCTACAACTAGAGCATCTTCACTTTGGGCCTCTGTTCCCCTGAGTTTGGTCCATGTCTGGCAGAGTTTCAGCAACTTTGCACGGAAGGAACATATTGGTTGCATCGGTTGGTCTGCGCACAAAGGATCAACAAGGTATTCATGCTGACCATACATCGTTAACTCATGTTGCATGCTAATTAAGGAGGAGGCATGGGCCGGGCGCTGCGTTGACGAGCTGGCCACGCTCTGCTCGATCACATCCCAGGGAAGTCTGTCCACAATCTCGGGCTCATTCTCGGCATTGCTGCCCTGGGCATAGGTGATGGTCGCGTAGTTGGAGGTTTCCTGGTTGTTTCCGGATCCGGCTCCTGGACGTTGAGGGCATTCAAGACGCCAATGTCCACGCGTGCCACAAATCCTGCATGTCGAGGATGCAATCCTTTCAGCAAACGTTCGCCTAATCGGAGTACCCTGCCGCCACCGAACTTTCCTTTGCCCTTGCTCTTGCCTTTGGCTCCACGCGGAGGCCAAAAGCCTCTGGACTTGTTGCGCTCCTTCAAGCGCTGTCTCGCCGCCGTGTAGCTGGTAAAGCAAGAAGCGAGTTCAGGAAGTTCTTGGACAAGATCAAGGACTTGATTCTCGTAATCGGTCACAAAGATCGCATCCTCATCGCCTTCCTCGGCCATCTGCTCAATGATCGCGTCCTCGTCTCGATCATCCTCTGCCATGTTGGCATCTTCGTAGTCATTCTCCTCTGCGAAGTTGGCCGGGTAGATGCGCTTCTTGACCTCCATGCCGCTGCTAAGGATCTTCGTCGACAAGGTCCTCATGGCATTCTCGATCTTGGAGGCATCCAACGTTCCACCTGTCAAAGTTATCACCTTGCGCTTGTCCTCCGTGTTGAGGTTGCTCTGGCGAAGAAGGATGAAGGCACGGAGCTCCTTGATGGTGACGCTGTCGCCAAGTTCGTGAAAAGCAACACTGAGGCGATTCACGTATGACATGGTGGTCTCATCTCCCTTCTGCTGGATCCTGTAAAGGGCCTTTTCGCATTTGTCATAGGTCTGAAGCTCGGCAGCTTCATCCCAGCTGGACAGTGCCTGAAGCAGCACCTTCACTCCACCATCTGGATCCGTAAGCTTTCCCGGCTCGATGTTCTTGACCTGACTCCAAGCTGTCCCTTTACAAAGCATCGCCAACCTTGGAGCTAGCATCGCCTTGTCCTTCGAAGGGCATATGCCATGCAAGAAAAGAACCTTGTCTCGGTACTCGCGTGGATCATCACTTGCCGGGTCAAAGGATGGAAGCAGCGTCCAGATAGGCTCCCTCTATCATCCGGCGTGGTCTGCGAAGCTCCTTCTGATTCAGAAGGCATCTCCCTGGATCAAAACTGTTCACTGGCAGGCGCCCTGTACCCTTTCACTCTTCGACTCCAGAGTAGGGTAGCAGGCTCCGCTACCAGTGTGAATCGATAAGATTGCACACTGGCAGCCCTGTCTCCCTAAAGTCCCAGCGCGCCTCGCGCTTCCAGAATGCTCCTGCTTGAGAGCAGCCTCGCTCTCCACTTTTCCAAGTAGCCGTCCGAATGGCTCAGGTAAACCCTTGCTCCTACAGAAGCCCGGTCCCTCCCCCCCACTGAGCCTGCATATGCAATGCAGTGCATTCACAGTCAGCTGGTGCTTGACCTGCAATGTTGGACAATCACACCAATGTAGGTATCATTTGTTTACTTGGATGCCTAGGCTTGCTGTTGCTAGGAAGTGCCACGTAGATTGGGTTTCGAGAAGTATGTGGACATTCTTGTCTTGCACTAACCCACTAAAAACCTTTTAAACCGTTAAAGCTCTTTAAAACCCTAAACCCTCAACCCATTCATTCGAAACCGACTTGCTTCAAGCTGGGAGGCTTAGGGCTGCCCTGGGCATCGGCTCTGCAAGTGTCATACGATTTGGGGTTTGGGGAATTCCCCGAACCGCGAGAGTATGTGGCATGATGGCTTTTTGGACTCTATTTAGGTGTTTTTGAGCTATTCGTTTACCTATTTCGGTGTTCAGGTTGCAGTTTTTCCGTTTTTGCTGATCGCTTGGAGAAGCTATAACGCATTGCATGGTGCATTGCGGTATACATGGGGTGGATGCAGGGCTCTATACAGCCAAGATGAATCATGACCAGCATTTCTCTGCAGAAGTCGATGGTGCTTCTTTTGCATAGTCTTGTGAATACCCTGCATCGGAACTAACCTTACTTTCGGGAATTATTGTGGTTTACGACAGTGAGGGTATGCAGGAATTACATCATCAGCAGTATCACGAATCCTGAAGGCTGTTGGATTTGGATTTCGTTCTGAGGCTTGCAATTCTGATGCGCAGGGGTCATTCCTAACCAGTGTCGAATATGGGTTTTGAGATACCGCGTCTGGAAATTACACATGAGCGTAAGTTAACAAAAATGCGTGTCCTCCTTCTCTGCCCCACAACCCTAGGGAACC
Organism: Symbiodinium pilosum; assembly: GCA_905231905.1. Classification (NCBI taxonomy): domain Eukaryota; class Dinophyceae; order Suessiales; family Symbiodiniaceae; genus Symbiodinium; species Symbiodinium pilosum. The sequence goes on along the minus strand of CAJNIZ010042625.1, from coordinate 25,718 downwards.
AAGGAGAAAAATAATACCTACATTGGGCCCTAGAGTCTGTAAAGTCTTACCTATTTTGGACTTTTTGGATCCCTTAATACTCGTATAAGCTCTTAGATTCCATTTCGTTTTCCATGTGCTTTTCCATTTGATTCTTAATTATCAGGGTAGTACCTTGGGCGATTTGGATACCTGAGCTCTAAACCCTAAACCATTACCTACAATTGGGCTGTATGGATCCCTAGAGCAGCACTTGAGTCCTTACGATAAGAGCCCGTAGAATCGGGGGTCAGGGGGACGTAGTAAGTATACTTATAGCCTTTACAAGCCCTATACTTACTCCAGTTATATCCCTTTTTTGCCCAGTTACTAAGTCCCCACGACCCTCCTGGCCGTCCTGAACTCCAAACCAAAAACCTGGCATTCGAGCTGTAGTCTAAACTCGACAAAGGGGATTTCATAGGAGTATATAGGGGAATAAGGATTAGGGGTTAGGCCTTAAGGTCTAGAATCCTTGAAGGGGCTTATGTAGGGGATTATATAGGGGATTATTGTAGGGGTTACTACGGGGGATACTAGGAGTTTAGGCTTTAGCTCATATGGCCATGTTGGACTCTGAGTAGGTTGTGTCGCGGTATTTCTCTGAAGTCCACGCACCGTTGCTGGACATCCTGCCCACTGAGGCCTGGCATAGGCTGTACAAGTTTTAATCCCCTTAATACAAAGAGCCCCGAACTTGTTTTTCATGAGCATTGACGGTATAATATTTTCTAGTATACTGCCAAGAAATATGTTCAGGCAGAAAGTGTGGTTTAGGCTTTCGGCTGCGTTCAAAAGGAGAGGCTCTTGCACTACCTGGGCCCCTGAATTACTGCATTTCCTAAGAGACTGGGCACCTAAAGGTGGTGAACATTACCAGGGAAACGCGGCCACAACGCAGTCAATCAACATCAGCTACTGCTTTCGCCTCCGGTGATTTGAGGCGTCTGCTTCACCATCTTTGTGGGTCCCCGGGCAAACCTTTTTTTTTCATAGCTGACACAGCTCCCCTATGATATGGGGAGAAAGATCCCAGCTTTCTCATGGACATCGCCAACTTCCTTCCTTGATGCCAGTAGTGCTCAAAGTGTAATAGTTCCGTGATATACTCCCGGAAAAAATTATTACGATCAGGCTTGGGGGTGTTAATATTCAGGGAAGGGTACAAATTCAAGTCAATCTGAAACTTTGTACTATACGTACCTAGAAAAACTGCCTCAGGTTGTACTAACCTAGCTAGCAAGAACGCCTCAGGAGAGGACTGCCCCGATCGAGAACAAGAGAATCGGCGTCGTCTTCTGCGGTCGACAGGTTGGTCTACCAAATGCTCCAGCGGTTTCAAGTGCTTGTTGTTATTGCGGGGGCCCTAATCCAAAAACCCTAAACCGCTAAACCTGAAATCCCTAAACCCTCCATCCTAGATCACTAATCCCTAAGCCCTAAACCCTACAAATCTAGGATTCAGGCTTCTGCAGTAAGGCGGCTTCAGGGCCTTGGGTCCCAAGAAGAGGGTCTTCATCGGATCTCGGTTGGAAGGTTCAGGGTTTGCAAGGAAATTCAGATGAGAGCGGACTAAATTTAGGTTGGGGGGGATTCATAGAGGGATTTATAGGCGGTTTAGGGGGGGACCTTTAAGGAATATTCCAGCATTTTAATCCAGGGCTCAGATGACCTTTTGAACGCTGGAACTCGGGGTCTAAAGGTAAAAAGTTTCAGGGCGGGACGGCTGGAAGACTGCCGAGGAAGGCAACAGTCTTATCTTCCAGGGTATCTACAATGGGCTTAGGGTATATTATATAGAGACTATATACTATATTGGGGTTATATAGGGATAATGGAAAATAGAATGGAAACTACTATAATATAGGGTAAATATACGGGAATTACTATAGCCTGAATGGTCTTTTGTAGCCCAAAGCCCTACAAGATAGATGCTTTGACCTTCAGGGTAAGCAATGGCAAATATGGGGATCACAAAGGAATATTGAAGGGAAACTTCTCCACTTCCTCTTGCAAGCACCCGAAAGAACTAGTCCGAGATGGAGACTGGCAGCCGCTGATGAAATCAAACTATGGCGAATCTTGAAACCAGGTCCATGCACCTGTGGAAGGGTTTACTGTCTATAGGGCCCCAGACCCTGAACGCTAAACTCTAAACAAGGAGCCTAAAGGGGCGCAGTCGAAGGATTTGCTGGTGAAAGCTGCGCTGCGTTTTCAGAGGTGACTCTCAAACGCGGATCCTGCTTGTTAGTTTCCTGGATGCACGGTGGATATTTGAAATCCTTGACCTTGGGAACTATGTTGCCATAGTCTACTCAGATCAGGCAGGATGCTTAGTATCAACCCTACAAACCCTCATATAACCCAGCTTCCATGTCATTGTCCATTTTCTTTTCCATTTGTTTCTCAATTACGTAATTATTGGTGCAATAATCCCCTAAACCCTATGTATATATGTATATATATATATTCCAGTATTTGACAGACCCATTGGTCTGCTGCAGAAGCAGGGCTACTGCACTGGATTATGCGCCTCAAGGGTATATATCTCCTTGCTGGGGTTAGTAGGGAAGTAGGATACGAAAGAAACAATACATATATATATATATACATGCAAAGTTTAAGGTTTAGGGTAGGAACTAAGGGAATATGATCCCTATATAGCCCCTATAGAATATATTCCCCGATTCCCTACTACGCCCTAGTGAAGTCTCAGGTAATGCTGGGAAATGCCCATACAACATGGGACGGATATGGCCCTTGGACACCCTAAACCCTAAACCCTAAACCTTCAACCCTAAACCCTAAACCTTAAACCCTAAAGCCTAAACCCCATACCCAAAACGATCCAACGTTTAGGGATTACTGGGGTGCTGTTAAGGAACTTAAGTTGAGTTACTATATTGGGGAAACCTTGGTAACTTAATTTAAGTTCCTTAACAGCAAGCCAGATTAGGGTTTTGGGTTTTGTGTTTAGGGCGACGGGTTTAGGGTTGAGGGTTTAGGATTTAGGGTTTAGGGTGGGATACGGATAATACTTATGTTGGGCCCCAAAAGTTGTAAATATTCGCTGCATTGGACTATTTAGATGCCTGGGGGATGGGATTGTTTTTGGCAAGCACTCCTGAACAATGCTAGCTATAATGCAGACTCCTGCATTACTCCACTTGCTGGACGAAATCTGCCATGTTCGACATAGTCGGGATGCCTCAATACGTATTTTGATTCCCCTAGATACCCCAAATTTTATCACGCGCACCGTAAGCGCCACAGAAGAAGGGTATATCACTTCATCACTTCAAGGTATCCCTTAGGTAGCCCCACCCAGTAATAGAGGAATAATAGGATTTTAAGAGGACCTTGGTATAAGCACCATTATCCCTCATAGTCCCCAGAATTGGGTCCACCCTATGTCAGGACACATCCTGAAGGTCAACTCTCTACCCCAAGCCTGAAATGGGACCTTCTTGAAAGCAAAGATCTTCGTATGACTGTTGGGAAGAACATGGGTGCCTTTTTGGGGCACATGGCAAGGGTTAGAGTATTTGGGGTCTATATTGAGGTCCTCCTTTTCTTGAAACGACCACATACGTGCATCTATATAGATATATACATATATGTACATATAAACCCATAGATACAGACTTCCCAAGGTTATCCCCCATCTGAGAACCCAACCCCAAACCCTGAACCCTAAACCCTAAATCCAGCTGCGAGGCCCCTGGATGCCACGACTTTGTCTGCGGCTTGGTGGACATGCTGCGGGGGGTCTCAGTTCCTGGTCCAAGGGTTAGATTATAACTACATGAGGATTAAAAAGGAATTGAAGTTACACTAGGACTATAAGGGAATTGTAATTACGTAAGGGCTATAGGGGAAGAATATTACCTGGACGGTCAAAGAAGGTAAAGCCAGAGCCCAACATCCTAAACAAATGGTCGAGCTGGCCGTTATTCTACATACTTTGGGGGTCCAGGTGCTATTCATGCCGGCTTCCACAGTAAGGCAGGTTTCCCTAGGTGTCCGGTAGGGATGTCACACTGCAGGCTTCAGGCTTTGATTTTGATTCTCCCTTCCCGAGTAATACACACCCCACCCCCCCAGCCCGTCAATAACAGAACCTCAAAAAGGAGGGGGTGGTGGGTTCGAAATTAGGGGTGCCTTTTTTGGCGGTCCCCATAATCAGGATTACAATATATTGGGGTCCATGTTGGGGTGCCCCTGTTTAGGAAACTACCATATAGTACCCTGATATTTTAACCAGGGAATATTCAGTATCAGGGGGAGGTGCGACTTTATTGGGGGGAGGGGATGCAGGCTGTGGGTCACAGGCCCTTGGAAAATGAGGCGGATGCCTCAGCGTATAGGTGGTATCTGTTGTTTAGCGAGCTCTTGTGGTCATCCATGCGGAATTGTGAGGGGCAAGGTTTTTTCTTGGGCTGGTAATTAGGGCTAGCGCTACCTTGGACTGTGGCCATGCTTCTTTTGAAGCAAATATTTTACAGTGGTTTACATGTCGTGGTGGGTTCAACCAAAGGCTCTGTCAGTCCGACTCTAAGGTCTCAGCTGTGAGTACTCGTAGCAAGATGGCTCTTCAGTGTGAGGGAAGGTTCCTGCTTGAGGACGAGGAGCAATAGCAGTTGCAGGGCTGGCAGAGGATTTGCTTTAAGCAGCAGCAGAAATCACTTCCTTCGACTATCAGACACAGTGCCCCGCTGAGAAAGGGATTCGCTACCGAACGGTTCGGATGGACCCCCCCGCCCTTTGGAAGCTGTAAGCTACAGCGTGTTTTTCCGCATCCAGACCGCCAAACTTCGGCAACAAAGTGCTGGGCTTTGTGGGCGGCACGCATGGCTTCATGGAGAAGCAGGCCGGAGTCGCGGCCGAAAGATCCAATTTGGGAGGTTCTCGAAACAACCCAAATAAAGTCCAAAATGAGAGCACCCATACTGCCCCTGTACTCTCCATATGTCCATAGGGTCCCTTTAAGGGGACGCCAATCTTGAGGAGCTCCCATCGCGAGATGTCTGCCATAATCATGGCGGCTAAGGCTTCATATGGTTTTTCCCAAGGCGCACCAATAATAAGGATCATAGTATTTTGGGGTCTACAGTGGGGGTCCCCCCATGTTGGGAAACTGCCATACCTAGTATAAGTGCCAGTGCTGCTGACACTGGCTTTCTGTCCTTTGCCTGCATCGATTTCTGTTGGCAGTACGTGTTACTGGTAATCTCTGTTGTGGTGCTACACAATCCTTCTTGACTCAACTTGTGTTTACAAAGCTAGCCCAAGCGGCTGCTTCTGCAAAGCTTGCTGCAGTTCAGAAGACACAAGGCATACCTGTATGCACCCTGCCCTATGGGGCCACTTCTGTGACTCCTCCTTGTGAGCTTAGGGAGGGTAATCTGGGTTGTTCTTACATTGGAGTTTTAACTGGATTCTGTAGGGCTTACAGGCTCAGGTCTATTAAAGACTGAAACAAAAGAGTTCCCCTGAAACACTTCCTACCGTTTCGTAATCATACGAACCCCCTTCAGCTTAAGGTCTCTTACAAGGACCCTACTGGTCCAAGTACCCATTGGGTACTTGGGATTTTGGTACTAGTCATTGTAGTACAGGCTTGGGGCAAGTATATGATCATGAAGTACTTAGATCCTTCGGAAAGTTGTTCTACAGGTGATGCGCGCTAGAGCTTTTTCATATTAGCCGTGATCGAAGAGCAACTGGAGGAATGCAGTGCAGTTGCTGTCTGAGACTAAGGTTTCAGGCACCGTAACTTGCAGAACCTGAACCCTGAACCCAAATTCGCAAAGCTTAAGGTCTACTAATTGGTTGTCAGCTTCTGAAAGCCACACCTTCCGAAAAGGCTCAAACCTGTTTAATCCTCCCAAGCCACGAAGAGAGCTTCAAACCTTCAACCCGTCTTGAGCGCTGCTTGCTCAGACTGTGGAGATCACGCCAGAGGTTTGCGAGGCTTTCCGTGGCACAGGCAAGGCTTCTTATTTCCCAGGGATCCAAGCATACAAATAATATCTACATTGGGCCCAGAAGTGTGTCAATATTACCTACATGGGTCTCTCCATAGGGTTTTGCTAAGGATTCTTCAGGAGGCTAAATTCCATGTCGAAGAACCCTGCTTGGGGGTCCCTTTTTTTGCTGCGTGCCCATGTCTGAAATATGAGGTTTGACAACCTCACTGTCTAGAGACTGGGTAATTGCCATACCACCAGGTTGACTCCATCTTCTCACCCCAAACTCTGAACTGGCGCTTTTAACTTGACGTCTGCAGGCGGCTTGGAAATGTGCGAAGCCAAGAAAGTTCAAGGACAAGTGCAGCTCAAACAGGCGCATGGAATGACATCAAAGGCCCGCGTTTTCCGCCAACCACACTCCACGTTAGCACCTGTTTGCTGGTATTCATGCAGCAGTGGCTTGCCTCAGCCGCTGCCCAGTAGTGTCTATGCCCGTGCGATATTTAAGTTCCCTAAACCTAAAAGGTGGCATGTCCGGAAACAGTGTCAATGCTGAGGCTTGGGCGAACGGTTGATCGCATCAACACAAAGGCTCGGCCAGCTTGTCGTGTTCTCACTGAGGCACAATGTAATATGGTAGTTTCCTACAGGTTGGGCGGACCCCAATATGGACTCCAAACCATCATACTCGTTATGGAGGCCCCAAACAAGGGGCCCCATACGGTGCGCCACTCAAGCCCAAAGCCCTTGACTTTCTGAACGGAAAGCTGCCTTTCAGCTGAGACAGACACCTAAAGCCCTAGCTCCGAACCCTGAGCCTAGAGACGACCTGTGGGTTCTTCTGTTTAGGGTGCCAGTGTTTCATTGTGCCAAGCCACCCATACTTCAAGAAGGTGACATCCCCAACTCATGACTAAACAAGTCTCCCAACTCATGACTAAATAAGTCTGCAAAGTTTGCTGCACTTTTCCCAATCTGAGGGTTGAGGGGTTTGAGGGCTTAGGGTGTAGGATTCCACCCTAATGATTAATGCCTTAACCCTGAACAGCTGTTAACCACGCAGCAGGACGAGTCTGAGAGCGCCATGCGCGCCTGCCAGGACATCGTGGAATCACCTGCTTGGGTGTATAGGGCTACTTGCAAGGGTAGCTGGACCCCAAAAGTACCTAAAACGAATCAACAACACGCCTGTCATTCTACAAGCTTTTGGATTTCGCTAGTTGTCGTACATGCCTACTTAAGGGTGTCCGCAAAGTAAAGCATGGGTCACTTATGTGGAGAGGTCTGTGAGACAGTCCAAGTTATTAGCATTGTCCAGACTGGTTTTACAGAAATCAGGTTCCAGGGATCTAGTTTCCATTTTCTTTTCCATTATCCTGGTATACCCCCAGTATAGTAGTTTCCATTTTATTTTCTATTATCCCTATATACCCCCCAATTATAGTAGTTTCCATTTTCTCTTCCATTATCCCTATAGTCGTTTCCATTTTCTTTTTCCATTATCCCTATATAACCCCTAATATACTATATGTAGAGTCAGGTTCTCAGTCAGGGAAGTGGAATTTATATAGGGGTTATATTGGGGTTATGTAGAGGTTACATTGGGGTTATATAGGGGTTACATTGGGGAATAAGCCCGAGGTAGTTAGCCCAAAGAGTGCATGTAGGAGATCCTGATTTAGAAAGATACCCATATTTTCAGCAAACTGAAGTAGCCCCACAGCCAGTTCTACGATAAGAATGAGGTACCTGCTAGAGGGATAGATAGCCTCATCTGAGTAGTATCTTATTTGGGGATACTATGGTACCCAATATAGAGTAAGATTATATCCTCCTTTTGGGGTATAGTATTTTACATAATCTTATTAGGTTTAACCACCAAAAAAAACTACTCATCTGTAGGATTTTCGCCAGTTAACTTACACCTATCCTTAAGTACGTTGAGGCTCTAGCAATACAATCTGGGGAAACCATAACCGTCTCATCGGCCTGACCTCAAACTACAGGTTTATATAAAGAAATAGTCCCCAGCATTATACGCGTCTTCGGTATAGTTCTCTAACTTGTCCGGTACAATCCGTCCCGTATCATGAGGTCTCCAACATTGACTTCATCATATGGAAAACGAAGCAGATAGCGGCAGTTGGTCTGAGATGCTCCTGTGGAGACCCCGCTAAGAGTGGTTCAGGTTTTCAGAAAACTTCTCTCGTGCAAAATGACTTTGTCTTTCTCTTGCTTTCAGAGGCAAAGCCAGCAAGCACAAGTGACAGACGAGCAACACCAGTTCAGCCTGATTGTATAGTAGGGTGGGCACGGTTTCAACAATCCTCAGCAGCTGAATCAAAGTGCCAAGTTGCCAGGAGTTGAACCTGGACGGGCTTGTCTTGGTGGGGGGCGCCCGCTTGGATCTCAGTGTTGCAAACACCAATCGCCCACAACGTGCTTATCTGTTTCTTTAGAACTAAGTTTACCGACTGTGCTATGCATCGCGTTTAGACCTTGTGCTGGAGGTCTCAGAATGGCACCCAACTTGTTTCATAGAGTCGCCTGCAAGAATCACACATGTGATAGGCACAGACCTCACTTGACAAGGTCCTTGGCAACCGTGCGCGAACCAAGCTCAAGCAAGATAGGACCCCAAGAATCCAGGTATTTAAGACAGTAAATACCTGGGGCCCACATGGGTCCTAAACAGTTAGTCTGGCCCGGATGAATTTCCACATAGGTGCAGGGACTCTTATGGCAGGCAGATTCTTCAGAACCCGGTGGATGTGATTGTTTCAGAGCGCCTCATAACAGGCACGAACACCGATGCCGCCTACTTGGCCGAGTTCTTCAAGACCAACAAGGCCAAAGAGGGACTATTGTCATGCCTGCTTCCTTGTGGACGGGGCCTCGTGGTTTCACAAGTCGTTCAGCATTGCTTGAAGGGTGGCTTTGACTCAGAAGTCAAGGTTGCATTTCAGTGGCAGTGAGGAGGCCCAACTTAAATGCATGCCGCACCATAGCCTGCGTACGTGCGCAGAGTTGTTGTTCGCAGCGCTACATAGAATTCGCATCAGGAGCTAGGCTTGCCGTATGAAGTGTTTCAGAGCGTTGTTAGAATCAAGGTGAAAACAGCCGTGGTCGGGGTGCCTTGCGGCATCGAGGGCAGCATGGTGAACGAGTTTGTAGAGGCGCTAGGTGCCCAGCCAGTCAACTCCCCGCCAAGTCGCTTCGTTGATTGGGTATAAGGTTTTGCGGATATAGGCTTAGAGAGCGTAGGGTTCGGGGTTCGGATTGAGGTTGTAGAGGTCTGCGATCTTGCTTGGGAGTTGAAAGCAGGGATCCCATATACTGTAGTCAACTTAGTTTTTTTGCTTGATTACAGTATCCATAACCCTAATTAGGAATTAGCAAATTCAATGTTTTCGTATGGGTCTAGGGGGTTACAGTTGACACATGTCTCCGCACGTGACCAGCAGGAGCAAACTGGCATGCATGTGCGCGACCTCAAGGGTCCAAGTACATAATAATCATAGACTTGCGAACAAAAGTTATATTGCTGTATTGCAGTTTCTATTACCAACATCCCAGATTAATAGCGATTGGGTACTTGGACCTTCTGATCGAGTTGTTTGTGGCATTTGCATTTTTGGAGCACTCGCGATCTTGAGCTGCAGGCTTACAGAAGTCAAAGCTACTTGCATACTGTAAGTGCGTCCCCCGTCCACTAATCGCAGGAGACCCCACGATAATTCAACTGTGTCCTTATTGGTCACAACTAGTGGGTTTAGTGGGTGGAGAGATCAATTGCGGCACGGCTGAGGTGGAGTGTGGGTGGAGTTTCTGATTTGATGGAAGCAGCGTAGCGGACGAGTCCATCTTTGATCCTGTTTCGAGCAAATATGATATCATGTAGATCCTGATTTGGTCACCCTGACTATGTTTACGTGTACGGCCATATACTGGGCATGTGGATATGCACAGTCACTAACATTCTACCCGCCCCCACCCCACGCTCAGGTCCCTTGGCTTTGATTCCTGCGCGAAAGCCATGTCTCAGCTGGTCCTCGGCTGAGCTGATCCCTGCATCGGAAAGCGTGAGCTTTTCAGAAAGAAGTTTTGTTCAGGGGGCTTGCAGGGTGTCTTTTTCTTGTGAGCGCAGTTATGTGGGGGCCTTATGGTGTAAAGCATAGGGGGTTCTGACCAAAATCGGTGAGATATAGGAATTGTGAAAGCACTCTGCAGCTTCTGATAAGGGACTACACAGACCATTAGAAAATCTGCCATACGAAGGGGTATAAGGGGAACAGAGAAACGTTTGCAAAAGTTGGGAGCCGACTTCGTAACAGGAACATACCATTGGGCACCCCTAGCTTTGAAAAGCAGCCAGTGCATTAGACTGGCAATCCCCTTTGGGTTTGAGTAGCTTTGCAGCTACCTACTACCTTTGTCAAACATCTTATTGCACTGGATGGGTTGGGGAAGATTACCTGCGGTCGGCATCAACTTGCACAGGGAAACCGCACGGCATTGCATGGAGCATGTTTTGCTATGTGTTATCACAGTATCACACCTGCACGGGTTGCCCCAGAATATTGGCGCCTTCTGGCAGCCTGGATACAGTATCGTTGTAATGTTACATGACAACTTGGGGGAGATCTCTCTTAGACACTGGGCTGTTTCGGCATGAACCTGGACAGCCGCTGCCTCTTACCTCGAGGTGGGCAACACGGCCATCGACGGTACTGGGCCAAGCTGCACACTTTTCCGAGTATATTTAAAGAGGGGAGGCCATGTTCACCTCCAAACTTCATGCCCTAAACCCTAATCCGCTAATGCCCGAAACCGTAATGCCCTAAACCCTAAACCGCTTTATACCCTAAACCCCTATAACCCTAATCCCCTAAACCCTAAACCCCACAGAGCCATGAACTCTTCCCAACGATCGGCCAATCAGGAGTGCCAAGTGAGACTGACGACAACCAGCTTACGAGCTTCAGGCGTAAGATTCGTAGCTAGGTGGGGTGCCATTATATCGTAATTTAGGGATTAGGGTTTTGGGTTTAGGGATTAGGGTTTTAGGGTTTAGGTTCAGGGTTTAGGGCTCAGGGAAAAGTATAGTAGCTTCCATTATTTTTCCCATTATTCCTAGATAACGCCCACATATTGTCATGGTTCGGGCATGCTAAATGCTATGGGAGTGAGCAGGCCAACCTTTCTCTCATCAGGGAACTCAATAGCTAGGCAAGGGTCTCGTTGTGCCCCGCTTCTTTGCCTACATGTCTCACGCGTTCTATGGATTAAGGAAGACTAGGCAATTGAAGCCTAAATCCCTTGAGCCTACAGTCCTAAATCCAGCGCATCCCTGAACCCCAAACACACAAGGGCTGAAAATTCCCTGAGGCTCCAGTGCACGGAAGTACTACTATTTCCTGAAGCTCATGGACGGCTCCACCACGGGAGGCTCAAAGTGTTGCAAGTGTGTCGCGTTTAGGGTTGAGAGTTCAAGATTTAGGCTACGAAGCTTTGATAGGGCCCTAGTGATACACATGGATCTGACATTGACTGCCGAGGGTCTTAGAGGTTAGGGTGTTGAGGTTGATGAGGCCCAGGGGTTATCTTTGTCCACTATGGCCTCTACAGCTATGGTGATGGTATAGGATGCGCTCAAGTCATTCTTCAAATATTTTTGGATGAACGGCCTAAGCTAATAAGACGATTTGGGTAACCGAAGAGCCCCAAAATGGAGGACCCTGCGACCACCAAATGATTCTCATAGGGTCCTTATTATAGGGCTGTGGACTTGTTATTGTCAACGACAGGGTTCGTAGGGTTCCCAGACACACTCGTTCAGAAATAGACTTTCAAGATTAACAGGTTGCCCCTGTCAGCCCCTCAAGACAAAGGCTTAGGCCTTATAAAGTGACCCCAAACTGTGCGGGCTAAAATTGGCTCCAAGCCGTCGCGGCAGAATTCCGCAAACAAAGCCTTGCCACCCCCAACATAAACCTACATTTCGGGTGTAGGGCGTAGGGTACAAGCTACATCCTAAGCCCAAATCCAGCTCACTGAGTTCAGCTCCGAACGCTAAGCCTTTGGTACCTTCACTGACTTTTCTCTTTAGAATCCTGTTGGTTCCTGATTGCCACGAAAGGCATCCAGAAAGCCTAAGTCTGTTGCTATTCTGCGAAGTGAAAAGAGATGTGAAAGTTACACAATGGCGCGCATACAGCCCATAGCAGGAACGTCTGTAAACCTTAAATAGCCAGAGGTTTCCTCACAACCTCCTTGTCAAGGAAACGCCCTAAAACCCTACGCTTCTGTAGAAGGCCTGTGTACCCCCATTATAACCCCATATCATCCATAGATTTGATTCTCCATTCTTGAGGTAACCATTTCCTTGAAGTATATCCCGATAGAACCCTTATATCGTCGTGGTACAGCCCCAAAGACCCTAAACTCCTAAACCCTATACCCCTGCAAGTATATCCCTATGTAACCTTTATATTGTGGTACAACCCCAAAAACCCTAAACTCTAAACTCCTAAAATCTAAGCCCCCTAAACCCTAAACCCTAAGCCCCCTATAAACCCGAAACCCTAAGCCCCTGAAACCCTAAACTCCTACACCCTAAGCCCTAAACTCCTAAACCCTTAGCCCCCTAAGCCCCAAACCCTTAAACCCTAAACCCCTAACATCCTACACAGACAAGATGCCCTAAACTCCTAAACCCTAAGCCCCCAACATCCTACACCTCCTAAATAGGGTTTACGGTTTACGGTAACCCTCCAACATCCTACACAGGCAAGGTGCCGTCTTCCCATGTGGCCTTGGAAGTTGCTCTGGAGACCAAGCCTAACTTGCTTCTGCTCACTGAGGAGGCAAGGCTCCGAGTAGCTTCCATGGGTTGGGCTATGGGGGGTTTAAGGTTTAGGGTTTGGGGATTATAAGGGTTTTGGGATTAGAGTTTAGGTTTAGGAGCTAGGGTTTGGGGTTTAGGGATTAGGGTTTGGGGATTAGGGTTTATAATATAGGCTTTAGGGTTCAGGGTGGGGATTCATAATATAGGGTTTATAGAGGCGCCCGAATGGGGACAGAGTTTAGGGCTTTCGCGTCCCAAGCAGCTTTTTATCGCGCTAGGCTTCAGTTGACTTGTTGGCGACACAAAACTTGAGGTCAATCTCAAAATATGCGAGCACTGTGGCCGCGGGTCACCGAAGATACTTCATGGAAGGTTCGTTAAAGCAGCACTTTGTAAGATGTCAACCAAAGGGTTTAGCAGAAGGAATTTAATGAGAATAAAAACGACCGCTTGCGTGTCTAGGGGTTCGGGAATCATCTCAATAGCAGGCTCTGTGCGAGCTTAGCAGTAGCATTTCTTCATCATCTACGCAGCACAATGCGGAGCAGCAGCGTGAGTGTTGAACTGCCGTACTTCCGCGACTACGCTGCATAGATTTATGCGTCTGGCGTTTAGCATAGCTCTGTTACTACTGACTTTGCCATCATTCTATCTAGTAAAGGTTTAGCCACGCCAAGTGTATTGATACAGCCTTAGCCTGTGTGAGGTTGATGTTGAAACGCAGCAAATAGGGCATGGCAGTTGCAAACACATCCCTGCATGGTTGCATAACCACGAAGAACACCAATGCCATTAATGGCAATACTGTGAAAGCAAGGAAGCCAGGCTGGAAGCTGAACAGAAGGCCCCTGAGTCATCAACGGTAGTTTCCATAAATAGGGGGACCCCAATATAGACCCCAAACTATTATTATCCTTATTATTGGGACCCCCAAAAAAGTACACCTAATGGGAACCCCCCTAATATTATCAAAAGTGTACAGTGACATATTGCGGCCATCGGGAAGCACGGCGGCAGGTGGATGACCACCGCACGTCGCTCAGGGAGCTCGTCAGCGACATCGCTGATGCCGGGAGCCTACATAGACCGAATTACGCTTCTAGAAAGCTGCATACTTCGCTTCTTTGCAAGATTGCAAGCTACATGTAGAGAGAGTTGCAGACCCCTGGCTTAGGGCCACTGATTGTCAAGACACCTGCAGCAACAGACACGCAGATGTGTCCAGCAGGTCGTTGCTGACCGTGCAAAAGCGGGCAAAAACTTCGGCAGGTACCTCAGTCCATATTGCCAGGAAGCCAACCGACAAAGCCACCTTTTTTAAATCTCTATAGAGCTAGTGCCTGGCCGCTAATGAAGGGGATGCGCATCTCTCTGACTTCATCCGATTGATAATGCAATGCATTCCACGCTCTGGATTGGTTGTGCTGAAAGTGCTGGGGGCAGGGAGATGGGATGTAAAGTGGCTGAAATGCTTGAGGACATGGTAGTCCTCTTTTGCAAGCTTTAAGCCTTTGAGCCCTAGATCCAATGTATTCCTTATGTTTTTGATCCCTCAGGAACGGTCCTCGTGGCGGAGGGCTTGCTGGCACGCCTCTTCCCACAGCAATCGCTTTTCTTGCTTGGCATGCAGTTGAGGGGTACAATAATTGTCTGGAGTAGTTTGCTTGATGAAGGACATGGCATGAGAGCATGACAGCTCGAAATCACCTCGCTGGACATCCCATCATGTTGGCTGAGTGCATGATGTAACCACAATTTGATTGCAAGGTTCCGATGGACTTCCCATAGAAAAGAACGTGCTCTGAGAAATGCAGAGTGTGCTAGGACCGAAGAAGCTCCCATGGCCAGTTTCAAAGTAGCGGCCCCTTGTGTTTCCCGACATATATCATATTCGTCCTGATCAGACAGCGTTTTTGCAAAGCCCCATATCCATGCATCTAGTGGAGGTTCAGGGTCCAGATGACCTACTTACCTGGGCTCATAACCCACTTAGACGCCCTGAAGTCTCCAAATATCATGGTTCGAAATTGGTTTAAGTACAGTTATAGTGGGGCTAAGTACCCCCTACCCTACTTTGTACGCCGTGAGTAATATCCCTAAGACTTATGTAGCCTCTATATCTCCCCGGTATAACCCTACATAATCCTGAAACCCTAAACCCTAATCCTAAAACCCTACCTGTAACCCCAATTACCTACAGTTAAATAGTAATCACACCTCAATAGGTGTGACCCATAACACTGCAAGTAATTGGGCGTACAGAACCTTGTTAAACCCTGAACCCTAAACACTAAAACCCAAAACCCAAAACCTAAAACCCTGAAACCCCAAACCCTTAACCCTAAAACCCTAAAACCCTAAACCTAAAGCCCAAAACCTAAAAGCCTAAAACCCTAAACTCAGAACCTCCAAGTAGCGCAGGCCGCCATCCCGGAGTTCCGCACGCTGATCACCGAGCTCGAGGCTCACTTAGACGTCCCGTTCGGTTAAGGGTTTAGGATTTGGGGTTTAGGGTTTGAATTTAGGATTTAGGGTCTAGGGTTGAGGGTTATGACTCTCGAGCTTAGGATTTAACGTCTGATATGGGTATTAGGCAGGGTTTTGTTTCGGGTACTTTAGCGGTTGTAGAGGGGATCTTATAGGATTGTTCTAATCTCAGGGTTTAGTTTTTGGGGGTAGGGCTATTCGAGTTTAGTGGTTCGGGGCTTAGGGCAATTTAGAAGTTTCGGATTTAAGGCTTAGAGGGGGAATGCACGTGGGCACACGTACATGGTGCTATATTTACGGATTCTTGCCGAGACCTTCTATTTGAGCTTAATACCCGTTATTGAAGGGTACAAGAATGGTACGGGCACTTCAAAGCCTAAACCCTAATTGTCCCTAAGCTCTACCCCTATCTAAGCGTATAAGCAGGCTGCTGGAAGGCAGGAGGGTGGTCCTGGTGTATGTAGGCGTCCTTGTGGAGATCCACTGCCGAGCTAGGGCATCAGTGGTGTCTCAAATGTTCGATCCCAGGGCATCTCCTTGATTTCTCATTCTGTAGTCCTTAACGTAAGGACTACTAAGGACTTTAGCAGAAGCTACTGTGAGGAGCATTTTTTGCTGTCATGTGCAAGGTCAAAACGATTACTCATTGTCATGACAAACCTGACGAATCAGTGCCATCAGCATTGCCTTTGCGAGGCGCTGCCGATGCCCAGCACTGTGGAAAAGGCTCCGAAGTAGCGGCGCTGGGCAAATCATGGGACACTTCTTTGTGGATAAGCTTGATTTCTGTTGAGGGGCATGAATTCTCGTATGTGCAGAAAGAACAAGGCTTCGACATGATAACTTGAGTTCAGTACCTCCACAGCAGCCGGTTTCGGACTGCACTACACAGTGCATCCACTTGGAATTTACGAAAGTTGCCACAACTTGAAGGTAGTTGTACTTGAGGAGGAGTACCCCGCATCCAGGGCGTACCAGAGCTATGTGGGGCGTTCGTAGGCAGGTACATAAATATATATATATATACATATGTGTCTGTGACAATTGAACTGATGTTGCAATACTTCAAATGCTTTCCGGGACAAAAGAGGGGTACCCATCGTGCAAAACTTCTTATGAGAATCGGAACTGAAAAAAGGGATGCCTGACTTTTGCAGACGCCAATTTGTCAGTTGGGTGTTGTCGGCCGTGAGTATGAGGAATATCCTCTATACGCCTAGATATTTACAAGGACTGTACACTAGGAAGTGCGCTGGATTGGAGATCAACATGTGGGCCAACTTTATCATAACCCCTGGGCGCATCCACATTCTTAATCGGTCAGTCATCGAGGCAGGGGCACTTGGAATAAGTATAGGAGATGTAGCTGGGGGTATACGCGGTAATCTGGAGAAGCAACTGCCGGTCATAAGCCCTATGAGTCATTGTATTAAGGCCTTTGCGGAAGGACTTCCCAACTGCTGGCAGGTCCTGCCCAAACTGACAACTTGGTGGAGCCCTTACCATGTCATGAAAAAGCTAGAGGTACCACCACAGCCGCCATCTACTGCTGCTTCTACTGCTACTGCTATTTCTTGTGCCTACCACTGCTTCTACTTGTCCTGTTGCTACTCTGGCTTCTCCGGCTGGGAGCTTCTAAAGCGTGTCCTTGCAAGGTTTGCAAACCTGGTAGGGACCTGGTGACAGATGGCTTGTGCAACCCTGCCCCTACCGGTCCGATAGGCGGGTAGGCACCAGAGATACGATCCCCATCAGGCGTAGCTGGGCAAGAAGCATGTCCCACAGCAATTTGGTCAGGTTTGCGCAGGCGTCCACATCCCAAACCATCCAATCTCTTGCATGATCGGGTTAAGGTCTGCCGCTCTGTTCCAGAGCCTGCCAGAGTTCATCCAGAAACAGCTTTTGCTGGCCAGGCCCAGTCCTGATTGTTCAATGGTAGCTGTTATGCCCTACTCTCAGTCTCCATAGCATGTGAATAGCCATGGTGAAGAACTCTTCGTGGTTGTCGTGCGACAGGACATGCAAGGCATTCAGAAGTAGCAAAACTGAGATGGGCAGTCCGTAACAAAAGGCCAACTGACTTGTGGTGTTGACGCATGTGTGGGTCTACCTGGTATCATGAAAAAGCGTCGTAGAGCTAGGGCTTATTATTGATATCCACTTTTCTCTGTGAGCTGTAGACTCTTGCCCCTCTTCTGGCCAGAGGGCAACTCTCAAAGCGTTTTTCCCAACTTTGCTCGGGAAGAGCCATCCGCTGTCAAGCACATTTCACAACGACTTCTGCAGCATGTTTGTTTTGCTGATAAGTCCGGGTATACCTCCTCATCCATGCGCGCGGCAAACTTGGAGGATTTCTTGGTACTGATCATTTGCCGCGAGTCTGTTAGATTGCAACTTGAACTTGCACCCAGAGTAAGCTAGGCTGGTGGGCAAATGAGGCTCCTGGGTCTCAAGAGATGCAGAAGTCCTTCACTCTGACCTATGATGTGGACAGAACTCTTGGCGATCCTGTCCAGATTCGCTAAAACATCACCATAGCGAACATGAAGCATAGTCTAAACTCCTAGTATCCGCTTTCCTAGCCCCTGTAGTATTCCCTACATGATCCTTTATATAACCCCCTTTAAGGAGTTTAGTCTATGGCTCACGTGAACAACTGTTTCCGGGGCCTAGGAGACCTTCAGGCAGCTACCCGGCTTAAACGAGTTGTTGTCTTTAAAACCCCATATTTGACCCTGAACCCTACCTGAAGCCCAAAAGTACGTAGAATAATGGCCTTCTGGGCTATTTTGGGAGGTTTGGGCTATTATTTTACCTACCTTTGGTGTCCAGGTAGTCCCTTCTAAGTTCTGAAAACTTGAAGCCCCTCGAGCCTCATAAGCGCTACGCCTCCAGCCCTAAACCGGACATAATCATTAGCCCGAAGACTGAAACCCAAAAACCGAAGCCTTGGCCCCAAACCCAAAACCGTGATCCTAAATAGCAGCTTCCATCTTCTTTCCCATTATCCCTACATAAACCCCCTCATACCCCCCATGTAGCTCAATAGCCTTTATTTCAGGAAACCAAATGTTGACAAAACCATCAACCCTAAACCCTAAATAGTAGTTCCCGTTTTCGTTTCCATTATTCCTACATAATCCCCCATATAACCCTTATATAAACCTTATATAACCCCTATATAATCCCTATATAACCTCTAAAGAACCCTTATATAAACCCCATAGTATCCCTAAACCCTAAACCCTAACCCTAAACCCTAAACCCTAACCCTAAACCCTAAACCCTAAACCCAAAACCCTAGCCAAGCCTTCAGGCAGAGCAACGCGGCTCTCCAGCTCTCTCAGCTTGAGACCGAGCGCCTCATGGCGTGGCTGGTGTGGAGCTTAGGGTCTTTAGGGTTCTTAGGGTTTGGGGTTTTAGGGTCTTTAGGGTCCTTAGGGCTAAGATATTTTTAGAGGTTTAGGGGGTTTAGGGCTTTAGGGTTCTTAGGGTTTGGGGTTTTAGGGTCTTTAGGGTCCTTAGGGCTAAGATATTTCTAGAGGTTTAGGGGGTTTAGGGCTTTAGGGTCTTTAGGGTTTTAGGGTCCTTTGGGTTTGGGGTTTTAGGGTCTTTAGGGTTTAAGGTTTAGGGTCTTTAGGTCTTTAGGGTTTTAGGCGTTCAGGGTTTAAGGTTAAGGGTTTAGGATCTTTAGGGTTTTATGGTCTTTAGGGTTTTAGGGTTCAGGGTTCAGGGTTTAAGGTTTAGGGTCTCTTGGATTTTGGGCCTTTGGGGTTTTAGGGTTCAGGGTTCAGGGTTTAGAGCTTTCGGGTTTGTAACTTGTTTAGGGTCTTTGGCGTTTGGGGGTTAGCGCAGGTTCACTTTCAGTACTTACGCTGCGGAGAGCGGCCACCTCCTTGGCAAGAGCTTTCGTATTGTCCAAGCGTGACAACCTCAAACAAGGCTGCGCAACATGGGGCCCCTAGCTTTCGCAACCTCCCACATACTCAGATACTCACAATAGAATCCTTTCATAAAGCCGTCCTTACAACGCCCCATAAATCTCCTGTGAGCGCATAGCTTTGTCTTGCTACTGGCCTAGGTTGAGGACGAGCTCAAGCATCGCAAGAAGCAGGCAGCAGCGACAACTGCTGCTGCCGCTGTTGCACTGCTGCTGCTGCTTCTTGACGCGGGGATTTCCAAAATTGGGGTCCCGTTTGAGGTCAACGTAATAGAGCAAAATAAGTTGGGGGTACGCATACTTGTGGAAATACTCGCGTGAGACTCCGTGAAACTTGCTCAAACTGTTTGTAAAAGACTTGCAAATGTGATAAGGTGCCCAGTAAACAAAAAAGGCATCAGATCCTGAAGCCGTGACTGCTTCGCAACCACGCTCAAGCAGCATGCTGAAGATAGGAGCCACTTTCAGAATTGCTTGCGTCTAGGTTGAACCCTGCTGGTATGAATCAGTCTGCTACACAAACGCATCGTGTATGCAAACCTACAAACCTCATCCTGCCATCACCACTGAGACCCTAAACCAAACCCGAAAAGATAAAGCTAGAGCCCTTAACCTTAAAGGAAAAGGTAAACTCCTAGACCCCAAAAACAATTCGACCCTGGAACCCTCCAAAAAGAACTAGGCCTATTATGGGTTACCATAATAGCCTTTGGGGTAATATTAGGGCTATATTGGGGTATATTGCGATAATGGAAAAGAGAATGGAGACTACTATAATGGGCTAAACCCTAAACCCTAAACCTAGGGCAACATGCCAGGGCACCTTCAAGGGCAGCTTCTCGCCAGTTTGCCAGTTCTTGGGCTACCAGGCTGTGCCCCAATCCATCGCTTTGGAGATGTGGGGGTTCCTTGAAATGGAGGTGCCCTTAGAGGCATAGGGAATCGAGGGATGAATGTGCTACATCTGGAGGTTATAGGGGTCCCGCTTAGGAATTGTGTAGGTATGACTTTGGGAAGCTTCCATATGTTCGGAATGTATGTGATGGGCATATGGAATGCCTAGCGCAAGCAACCAGCATCATCAAAGGAAGTGATACAGCACCCGAAGCCTTGCCACTTAGGTCGTGATCGTTCAGACTCGATTGTCGTGCTGGGCTAGGGGAGCAGCAACTTGCGTGGATCATGGTTGGTATGTCAGCGCGTAGATCAATAAAGCACAATAAGAATCAATGCCGCACGCACTGACCTGGAACCAACAGCAGCACTTGTACAATGCGAGCACTGCAACATATTGCAACCTTGGGTTTTGGGTATCCTGCTTTGACGTCATGGCAGGCGTAGCGCAATATTGCAATTCAAATCCTGAGCCCAAAGACCAACATCGCCATCAGACTTCAAACTTTTGGAAAGCATCCTTCCTCTCTATCCACCTCCGGAAACCTGACAACTTAAATGCTTGAACCCAGCGTAGCGAGCAAACCACGAGGCCCGCTGCTCAGTTCCCTCGGATTTCGACAGCGACTATGCCTATGCACTAGGCGCCCCCTCTGGAGATACAATGCAGTCAGCCTTACTGGCATAGCGATTGTATTGAAGCTGCGCTTACCTTTTTGTTGTTGGGTTGTGAGTTTGGCCATGGCCAACTGCTGCCAATTATCATAGTGATCTTGCTTGTGGTATGACAACGGTGATATGACAATGATGATGTTTTCCACCTTTGTCTTGCTAGCGCAGGCTTCATCACGCTCATCATGACCATGTTGTTTGCACAACGTTTGTCCATGCTGCTTGCACAGCTGCTTTTGTCAAAAGACTGGCTTTGATCGTATAGCTAGCGATAATGTTCAGGCGGTTGCGCGGCAATCCTGACGTCCAGAGGGCACAACGGGTACATGGTGCCAAGCCCAGAGAAGCGTGCTTCTGTTGTGTTTTGGGTATTGTTCCCACCCAGAACAGTCATACATAGAAACCTCGCTAAGGCTAAACACTTTCTGCACTTGCAGTCTTTGGGGCACTGCTATAGGGTGTGGGGTGCAGTATCGAAACAATATGACTCAAACATGGTGATGGAATTCTGGGTCCTAAAGATCTGTGGAGAATATCATGAAGAATACCGGAAAAGTAAAAAAACAATCCATCTTGATAGTGTGTTTGGCGAAGTCGGAGAGGTCCGAACAACGCGTACATGCTATTGAGGAAGAGATGCTGCCTAAGCCGGAGCGGCCTCAACTTGAAACCTCAACCACGTTCAGATGTGGAATCCTTTTGAACGGGGACCTCATTCAAATGCTGGTATGGTGGGGTTTAGGGTTTAGGGGACCTTGCGTGAAAGCTGCATGTGAATGGGTCCCCGTTCAGGATTTGGGGGAAGTTCTCCAGCAATCTACCCCTACATAATCCCAGCTTCCATTTCATTTTCCATTTTCTTTTCCATTTGATTTTCCATTATTGGGGTAATATTGGGTACTACTGAAGCATCGCTACTTCTCAGGCAGTGGTGTCCGACCTAGCCCAGCCAACTGAGCGCCGGGGCCTCTGGACTCTGAAATGTACGAGGACTTGCCCTAGGGATCCAAGTATATACAAATAATACCTACATTGTGCTCAACCCTGATAGTATCTGAATCCTGTGCTGTTGCCATTGTTCCCGCGCTTCTACATTCAGTTTCCTGCATGAGAAGTTGATCGCTGGTTGAGGCTGGCATGTTGGAGGCGTTCCCTTCACGGCGATGCTGCAGGCAGCTGCTGTAATCATGGTTTTTTGACAGGGTCAAAATGCCAAGCCGAGCTACCCGCACAATAGAATTAGGCAGCATGGATTTCAACGTACAGGATTCCCACACTCATTTCAAGGAAGCTCGTGAGCTGACAAGCATTCTCCTTGACCAGCCTGTTGAGCGTGATGTTTGTATAGCCCATTCTGTCCATGTCTCATGCTTGCATCCCTTGTGCAAGCTCCTATACTAGTCCCTGTACCCTGTATAGGTGCCACCCACCATGCCGAAAGAATCCTTCCGGCCGCGACCGGGCATCTTCCCCCACAAGGCGGGGGGCACTTCGAGAAGCAACTGCATGACGCTATGAAGAATCCAAATGAGCTATAGTCTAAACTCCTTAGAGGGGGTTATATAGGGGATTATATGGTGGACTACTATAGGGGTTATTGAGGGGGATACTAGGAGTTTAGATTATGGCTCAAATGTTCCGGAATTGGTCATCAGGGGCGTATGTTGGAGGGAGAGGTGTTTGGATGGTTGCATGAGAGGTGTCTCAGTATGTCCTTACCCGCGCAGCTCGATGCGCTTACAGGGGTAGGTTTGAAAATACGTTCAATTTTTGCTACCCATATTTCCTACATAATTCTCTCGCCATAAACGAAGTTAGTTTTTACAGGGCCCCCAAGCCTACCCTAGCTTAGGGATCCTGGCATCCCATCCCTAAACACTAGCCTTCAGTCTCGGTTCTAACCCCAACTAGAATTCCAACTAACAAAAATCCACCCCCTTATAATAAATGACCCTGACACCCGCACCATAATGATTATTCCCCCTTGATATAATACTGTTTTAGTATTCGGTGTGTTCATTATTGGGCGGGGGCCACTCATGAATCCGCATATCTCCCTGCTTGGTGTTTCTTTGCTTTCTTCAGGGTAATGCCCTGACCCTGCATCTAACAAGCACTCCACCCACTCATTACCCTAAACCCTAAACCCTAAACCCTAAACCATTGACATTGACCAAAAGGATCATGGCAATTACATTGGGTCTCTGCAGGTGGGGGATCACCCCTAAATCCTAAGCCCTGGCAAAGTTGCAGTGATGTGACCTAAAGTGCAAACGGGCTTATTAAGGGGGATACTAGGAGTTTAGACTATAGCTCATGTAGGGACTCATTTGGTTTGCATATGCCTAATTGGAAACCTTTTTTTTGATGGGAGGTTCTATCGGGACTACTATGGGGATCCATTTCCGTATTCCAAATACGTATGACTCAAAACCCTTGGCCTGGTACATCGCTGTAACCTTCGTAAAGGGCCCCCCCAAACCCATCAAACTCTAAGCACAAGTAAGCTTAGGAGGACCCCCCTAAACCCTGTAATAGTGGCATAGTAGGAATGTAATAGGACCCTGATATATTCCTTGTTATCCCTTATAGTTCCTATTGCAGGGTGGGGGGTCTTCCTAAAAGTAAGCCTATACCCTAAAACCTTAGCCCTAAACCCTAATAGTAGATTCCATTTTCTTATCCATTATCCCCATATAACCCTTATATAACCCTTATAAACTCCAAATATATATATATGTATTTATCTATTTATGAATGTATTCATTTATACCGGGTCTTGGACGTGCTGGCTGCTTTTGGCTCAGCGGGGCGGCTTGAGCCCACGTGGTAGCACAGTCGCACAAACGGGGCGCATAGTTTAGGGCGGGCTTTGCTGTCAGGACTTTGAGTAGCTTGGCTTTTGCAATTGCAAAGTGCTCTTGTTGCTGAACTAGTGTTATTAATGGTGCTCGGTCATCGCAGCAGTCTTGCCTGGAAAGCAGTGGCATTCGCATGGTCACAACATGGCCGGGAGGAACCTGACCAAACGTTTCCTGACAAGTCCCACAAGACAAAAGAAGAAACATGATCAGCACCCAGCATGGGTGTAGGCAGGCTGCAGCAAACAATGCAGAATTGTAACCTCCGAGACAAGGTTGCACCTGGATACGCGCCATGTTATGGGGCCCAGGGTTTAGGGGAACAATCTAGATGCGAACTGCTGTCATTATTCTTGCAGTCCAAAGAAACATTCCACAGTGAGCTATTTGGACGCTGGCACGCCTTGACCATTGCCTCTGTCCGTTGGAGCTCGCGTCTTGGCGTACATGGCCTACAAGCCTAAGCCCTAAACCCTAAAGTGTAGTTTCCATTTTCTTTTCCCTATTCCCTGTATAAACCCCAATATACTCCTACATTATGGCCTACAGGCCTTGTCACCGGGAGTCTTCAAGAGAGAGAGAGAGAGAGAGAGTCGTTGGAATTGAGCCACTGTCTGGCGAAGACTTACGTACGCTATACTTGGGGTAATATTGGGGGTAGTATAGGGTAATATAGGGCTATATAGGGATAATGGAAGAGAAAATGGAAGCACCCAATATACTATGATGTGGGGTTTGGGGTTGAATTGAGAGCGATGGTCTGGCAAAGAATTATATACGCTGGGCACTCCCGCAGACTCTCATGAAGTAGGAGTCCTCTTCAGTCAGGTTCCTTACATGAAGGGCAAAATCGGTTGGAGAGTAAATGGGGGCCAAATCCCGAAACCCAAGCCCTATAACTCCTGAACCCTGAACCGTCCTTCAAGCCTCAACCTCGGCTTTACGGTTTAACCATGCGTAACTCTGAGGTCCTTCCCTGGCAGACATGGTTGCAGAGGACTTTGATGCCACTGCTGCATGGGCTGAATGGAGAAAGCACAACACTCTGCCACCCGGCTAGCAAAGCCCAAGATGTTTTATAGGGCTTTGTGGTTAGGCCAATCCTCTCCCTAGGGATCCATGTCACAAATGATACCTACATTGGGCCCCACAAGTCTGTAAATATCACCTACCTTCGGCTATTTGGATCCCTAGGGTTTGTGGGGGTCCTCAGCAAAAGGACTACATTCGGAGAGCTGTCTGAGGGTATCGAGGAGACTCTTAATTTGAAATTCACACCCAGCATGCAGTACAGCCTTGCGATTCCGCGAACTTCAACCGATGAGCCAGCGGCAAAATAGATGTTGTGGGCAAAGCCTTGAAACTGGTGATCTCTGAGGCCGCTTCCCAGTACTAGTGGTACAACAGGAATATGTAGAGGGGCCATTTAAAACAGCGCCACCATCTCTTGTAGTCACCTTAAGTCATCTCCCAACGGACAGCAATTCTAGTGGGGCTGGCAGGACCGACGCTTTGCTCTGCTTTGCATAATGTGAGTAGTAGTTGATTTGGTGATATACGGTACCCAATAAAAGTCCGTGAATACTAATAATGATATGGTGCCCAATATGGATTAAGATCATATCCTCTTTTTCGGCAAAGCATTTCTTATACGGAGTAGTATCTTACTTTGTTCAACCACGGAAAGGGCGCTACTCATTGTAGCCTGATCCATTTCTGTAAAGACCTGCGCTTCAAATGTTCAACGCACAGATCTTACAGATTATGGATTAATGTTGCACCCTGTTTAATCTTAAGGCCCCCCCCCAAACAAGACGGGCCTCCGAAAAACAAAAATAGGACGTCCTCAATAAGGCTCCCACGGTACTGAGGGCCCGGGGAGGCCTGGGGATTACTTTAAAAGGGATGGTCTGGATTCGGTCCCATATTTTTAGGGGCCCAAAACAAAACACATTAAAGAGGGTCACCCAAACATTGGCCATGTCCTGAATAAGCGGCGGCGAAAACACTTTAAAGAGGGTCCCAAT
>CAJNIZ010042624.1:37876-62153 GCA_905231905.1 Symbiodinium pilosum | reverse complement strand
TCGGTTCGCTGAAAGCACTAGTCAGCTCGCTGAAAGGACCATGTTCCATTGAAGAACCATCATTCTGCGCTGCTGAGACCGTTCCATTTTGCGTGGTGTGGTGGTGGGCTGCGCTTGCTGGGGATCATACACTTCAATGTGCTGCTTTTCTCCCATGACCTCCAGCTGGTTGAAATCTTCCGCCCCTTGGTGTGATGGTTTTTTCCTGTCGGCATCTTTTCCTGCTAAAGACATTCACATCTTCTCCTCCCCTGTGGTGAGGATGGTTTTTTCAACAAGTGTAATCCTTCTGTGTTGCCTAAACTATTCGGATCTGTCCCCTCCCCCAACAGGGCGACGGGCTCTCACCCTTGGTGTGAGAAAGACTGAACTTGAGCCGTCTGAAGCCTGCAGCAATCTCTTCCCCCGTAGTTCTCAGCTTGCTATCCGTGACATCACCAAGACACCCAGCATTCCTGTGACTGCATTGGTGTGACTGTTGGCATTTTTGAGGTCTGCAACATCAAAAACGATGACGGCGACTGGTGAGCCTCAGAAACCATGACAAATACCAGAACCATGATGTGGATGTGAACGATCCCGTGACTGTTTGGTGCTTTTGAAGGATGCCAGGCAGGAGCGGGGGATGCCTTTTCGGGGGAGGAGGGGGGGGTTGGCGAACCAAGAACCAGGATCATGTGAAGCAAAAGCACCCTCCGTCAGGAACTAGACAAGCCAGACTGCCGTCAAGGTACCGTTCCACTCATTAATCAAGCCGTGGCAGTCAATGCCGAAAATTGGGACACGCGCGTCCTTAGACCAGGCCACTGCAATCAAATAAGGTTTCACCAAGGGTTCATCAGCATCTGCACGGCTCAGGCGGCAGAAGACATTTGCTTTCTGAAAACTGCAGATGCCCCACTCCTGTGCAATGTGAGCAGGTGACCAGCGGGCAAGTGCTGGAGCTAGTCAAATGTGAGACATAAGGGATGGGGTTTCTCAAAATGTCGCCTCAGGGATTCGAGGGATAGGTTGAATTGCAAAGAGATTGCGATCATAGGGCTCCACCTCGAGGATTCTGTACTTTTTGAGAAACTCCCACAGGCTGGGAGGCCCATCGGCCAACCTCGCACACTCTGTACAAGCCCACGCGCAAGCGCTCGCGCCGATGGATTTCCGGACGTCTACGCCTTAGAGCATCGAGAGAACCAAGGTACCGTCCAAACTGGCTTGCGCTGCAAGTCTCTCTGTAGTGGCAGCTGCATTTCAATGATCTCAATGGATGCAAGCCAGGCTGCATTCTTAGTCATTGCCGTCTCCAGTAATTTGAGACCACCGCGCACCATCTGCTGGGCTGAGCCGGTGCTTATCCTGAAGGCACATGTACTTGCCCTCCCAGCTGTTCGTTGGGTCCTTGACGTGTCATTTCTGTCAGGAGGCCTTGCGGTCTTGACATCCTCATGTGGATTCCTTGGACGTTGCTACCAAAGGATCAGCCACGTGCTCAGCTACTTTGTATGCATCAGTAGTACTAGTACTCTTGGAAATACGAATACTATTCGAATGTACTATATTAATTCTGCTCATGATTTTTCTTTATTACACACATTGTTAGCACTTTTTTTTGCGAGCGCACTATCGCACTAGCTAATCTCTCGTTAGCTCAGCTAATCTGCTTGTCAGACTTGGAAGCTGGCTTAGCCGCACTCATTAGTATTCTGCATAAGTCTCTTTTGGATGGAGAACCCCTGCTGCTAAACCTAGTCTAGTTCATGTTCTCTATCATTGTAGTTTCCACCTTCTTCTCCACTCCCTCAACCCTGAACCCTGAACCTTCTAACATACTATATATATATATCCCCTAACCCCACATAATATCTAGTCGTTCCATTGCCCTATCACGTGGTTCCATGGGATGCACATATCATGGTACTATGTCATCACATAACGGTAGAAGTACTGTGCAATATAATGGTAGCATCTTCCCTGTAAAACACCTATCTATCTATATCTATTTCTATTTCTATATACACATACATATATATAAGCTCCGTATTGGGGACACTAAGCCCTAAACTTGAAACCCTGCAAAGCCAGGTGACGCCAAGCTAGACACCAGGCCCCCGATACCTCCAAGCAGTTCTCCTGCCACTTCTCTGCGAGAAAGCTACGCGACTACAAAAACCCCAATATAATACCATCCCCCTCCCGATAGATTATCGGGACATGAAAATGCAAAGGGGTCATATTGGGATATATTGTAGACTTGTACAAATCAAAAGTATAATGCAATTATGAAATATATTTGGGTGTATAATTCCTGTTACAGTAGGGGGATGGGGGGGGGGCCTTGAATTGAATACAAGTTTAAGTGGGCCAGCTGTGAAGAGGCCGTCCTGCTGCTTCCGCTGTCTCCTGAGGCATGAACAGTGCCATGAAAACATGTATTGCAACTGACTTCTGGCAGCTCTTGATGTCCTTCATCTGCTGTCGCTGAGTCCCGCCCTGTGGGCCAACGCCAGCCAGCTTTGTCGTTGCCTTGGCTCTCGCACACTCGACTGGGCATCTCACCAACATAGGAACCGGCAGCATGCTGCATCCCTGCAGCCGCGCTATGACAGGATTCTCCCTGTGACATGTATTCAGAGGTAATCAGCTAGGCCAAGCTGCACAAGTGAGGTCCTTGACCTCGGCATGCAAACAAGCAAGCATTTAACATTTAACGCAAGCGCAAGTGAACGATGGTGATACAGAGGTCGCTCAAAGAGTCCAAGGAGCGTGTGCAGGAAATTGCGAGGTCAGCTCCTGCGCTGCTCTCTAAGATTCAGCAATAACACTTGAAAATAGCGTGACGCTTCCATCCTGTCAAAGGATGCTGTCTTCATATGCTTGGCAAACTACCATCCACCATACCAGTGGAATTGCAGACAGCTCCTTGATTGACGCTGCCCGTTCGGCGCCGGAGCCAACGAAAGCCTTCCTTACGTTACAATGTGCCAGCCAGGAATGATCAGGAGGGTTCTGGCCCAAAGAATATCAACAAAAATGCGTATTTTCTGCAAGGCTCCCTGAAAAACTCTTGGCCCATGCGCACACCAACTATAGGATTGCTATGGATTGCTGATGGCCACCCTGGTGACTGAGAATTTGTTTCATGTGCGACCCCCAGAATCCATGAAACATTGAAAACTACCCATCAACTCGAATCTAGCTTCTCCAGTTGCGATGCAGGGTTTAAGACTTTGTTGGCACGCCGGTGCAATTTGCAGCGAAGCTCTTCCACGTCAACCACGTACTGTTCCGCCATGTCAAACCGCCCAGTTCCCATCTCCTGCAGCTCACGGGCGGACGGGGAGGCTTGCTCGACGGCCGGCAGAACCAACGCGAAGATAGAGCTGACGCACATCGAGATCGCAGGACAACGAGCAATGGTTGCAGCCGCGATCTCCAAGTATGTTGCTTCAGGCGGGCCAGGAAGTTCGTTGCAAACGGCCAAGCCCAACACTGCGCCGCTACTCATAGCTGCCAGAGTGGTGATGGTAAGAGCTTGCAGGAACTCCAGGAGACGCCCAGCTGTTGCTGCCGTGGACATTTCCAAGCCCAACACGCATGCGGCCATTAGCCACGGGACCTGGCAAAAGGCTGCTCGTCGGGTTTGGTCGCGGTACTGCTGCGCTTCCTGATCCAGCCGCCGCGCATACGTCTTGATACGTGTCAGGAGCCCAGGACCCTCATTTGGCCCCACCTGTGACTCACATTGGCTTTGTTGCTGGCGAATTCCAAAGTAGACCACCACAGACCAGAGGACGCTTGCCACGGATGCCCAGAAGATAATGCTTCTCGGGCCATTCGACTGAGCTACGCAAGCAACGCCGAAGGCACCTCCTACCTGCAAGGTCAGGAGAAGTGGAGCAAAAGCGACACCGATGAGAGCAATGCAGTCTCTGGAGTCCACAGGCGTATCGCACAGGACTCGGTTTTCTGCCAATGCTGTCTTCGTGCCATCTTCCGTCCTTGCTTCTCAAGCCACTGGCAGTGATTTTCACGAGGAGAATCTACAAACACAACAGGGCATGAAGCCTCGTGCTTGCCAGCCCAGCTACAGCTTCGCGGCTTGCATCAGATCATCAACCATGGCCTTGCCCTCAGCCATGCTGAAGCCTGCTTCCTTGCCGCCATGGGCCTTTATCCTCTCTGAAGCAAGACAAAGATCTGTGCAGAGCGGCCGGGATTCAGACAGCTTAACGCTAGGTCTCAGCATGCTTTAGTCTATGAATATCCCGTCCTTTCGATCAACGCTTCAAGCTCCTTGCTGACCTCCATGTCCGTTGCACAACCCTGTGCCGCTCAGGCACTCTCGGGGATTTGAGCCAAATGCTTGGCGCGGAACGCTGGACCCCCCCCCAAGTCTGAGGCATGCTCTCAAAGAAAAAGCTTCGTGGGTGACCATGCAACTTGCAAC
This sequence comes from Symbiodinium pilosum, assembly GCA_905231905.1. Classification (NCBI taxonomy): domain Eukaryota; class Dinophyceae; order Suessiales; family Symbiodiniaceae; genus Symbiodinium; species Symbiodinium pilosum. The sequence continues at coordinate 57,712 of CAJNIZ010042624.1, read as the reverse complement.
CAGGATGCATCAATGACACGACGCATGTCTCGAGCCACTCGCGCAGACATCTCGACAGACGCCTGCAGGCAGCGATTTTGACTCAGTGAGGAGGTCGTGTATGCTGCTTCTTGTCCCAAAGCGCATCTGCCGAGCGTACTGTCAGCCAGCACGTCTCACGCAGTGAGCACCTCACTCTCTAGTCTCCGGTACACCACCCTGCATTGATAGTTGCATTACCCAGCCGCTTCAAATAACAGTAGCCCAGTCCAAGCATGCCACGGGTTGCGAATGGCCCTGAACCACTCCCGACCCTGTATCCTCTCGGCCTTGAGCCTTGTCACGTCATGTAGTATGCACAAAGCACCTGCTTTGCATGGTCAGAGTCTGAGCTATCTGACAAGAGCAATGGTGCGCGCCTTCGGTTGCCCCAGCTGCCCCAGCTGTTGCAAACTTTGGCATAAGGTGCAGAATCACATCGGAGCCTGGACAGCGCAATCGAAGAAGTTGACATTCAATGAACTCGTGTTCTCATAGACTTTTGGGGAACCCATGAGATGAGCTATAGTCTAAACTCCTAGTATTCGTATTCCCCTTAATAAGCCCCCCAAACCCTAAACCCCGTATAATCCCCTACATAACCCCTAAACCTTAAAACCTAGAGAATCCCCTATATAACCCTCTTGAGGAGTTTAGATTATGGTTCATATGGACACCCCTGGCCCTTCCACAAGGCTCCGACAGCGTTGCTCCGGTCCACTAACCTGGATCAGACTGGCTATAACCTTAACTCCTAGCCTCCCCTCAAGAACCCCTAGCATAGGGTCGAGGGTTTAGGGTGCAGGGTCCAAACTCCTAGCATCCCCCTTCAATAATCCCGAGTATGGGGTTTAGGGTTTACGGTGCAGGGTTTTAACTCCTAGCATACCCCTCAATAACCCCTAGTATAGAGTTGAGGGTTTAGACACGCGCATCGCACAGAGTTGAGGGTTTAGGGTTTAAGGTTTAGGGTCTAAACTCCTAGCATCCCCCTCAAAAACCTCTAGTATAGGGTTTAGGGTGTAAGGTTTAAGGTCTAAACTCCTAGCATCCCAAACTCCTAGCATTCCCCTTAAGGTTTTGGGTTTAGGGTCTAAACTCCTAGCATCCCCCTTAATCACCCCTATAGTAGTCCCCTATATGATTCCTTATATAACCCTCTTGAGGGGTGTAGATTTTGGCTCAGATTTAAAGCGGCAACGGAACTTCGACAACCTGACTCATCGAACCGGTGGAGATGTAAAGGAGACAAACCTGATAGCAGGGATGTGAAAGGAGCAGGGGAACTTAGCATGGAGATGTTTATAGCTCAATTGCAGTGATTTATGGTTGTCAAAGGGCCGATGGGCAACTGACAACCGATTCTTCTGGCGTGAATGCAGAAGCATACAAAAAATGTAAATGCTTCCAAGTTATGACCCAGAAGCGCAGAGGCCGACCTGGCAGACCAATCAGAACTTCAGCTGCATATGTATCTAGTTTGGGGACCCTGTAAGACTACGCCAACACGTGCATCCTGGATGATAGGGGCCTCTCAAAAAACCGCATTTTGAGAAAAGCCAACTGTCATCAGAGCATCTCTGCCACTTTGGCGGGTGCCCCAAAATTTTGAGCAAAATCCCTAGAACGAGGATCATGCCATTTTGGGTGTTGAGCATGCTCTATTCTCGCATGTCCAAATTGGGAAATGCAGCGCAAGGGCACATCGCTTGCCTCTGCAGACCCAGGAACTCCTCGCAATGCCTGCGACCTTGCTTGATTTCCCTGGATTCGTGAGCTATGAGTGCAACATGGCCGGCAATGCGCCGCACATGATCACGTGGCCCAAATAATCCTTCTTCGGCGCTGAGCAGTCAGGAGCATGAGGGTGCTGCAGGAGCTCTGTCACAGCCCTTCGGTGCAACGGCTCCACAATGTCCGCAAGGAAGGCCTGAAACGAGTTTACTCCAAGGCCCGCCTCCGAACAAAGTAAACAGACAGTCAAGGGATCTGCTACAACTTGTCCACTTGGCTTGCTCTGCACTGTTTCAAGAATTGAGCTTACAAGCCGCCCAAGTACAGGAACACAGCTACCTAATCACCCCTTGACAGCTGAAAGACACTGGCCTTCTCCGTTGGTTGGCCCACCCTATAGCAGCAGTAGCTCAGTGGCTCATGCTAAACAGCACTCAAGAAAAGCCCAAGCAGGCGCTCGACACAGGAACTCTTTTCGAGCTATGCGCGTCCCCAAGCAAGTATGTTACAAGTGATGCTTCACTTTGGAAGCACCCGATCTGCAGTGACCCCCAGCAGATTACCCTCACACAAGAGGCACCGACGGCTGCAACCTTACAGAGGCCAGGAGTGTGGAAGCACTGATTTTGCGAAACGAAAACTAAGGCGAGCTCGCAGCCGGAGACATGGTCCTGTCACGTATGTTGATAGGCTGGCAAAGCATGGGTGCGAGTGTTGTTGAATTGTAAGAGGCTGGTCCTGATCAGTGGTGCTTCTGGCGGCTTCCGCTGTGGCGGCAGCCTCATGGCCGAAAACGAAAACACCGTGATCTATGCCTGCGTAGCCAAAAACAGCGTAATTTCAATTCACTTCCATGGCAGACCGCACCAAAATCCAACTCAAAGGGTCCAACGCCTTGCGCTAAGAAGGCCTCACAAGCCGGTCGTAAAATAGCTACGTCACACTTGGGGCCCTAGGCCTAGGCTGCCCGTCGATGTTCTTGCTCCACAAGCCCGGAGGATTAAAACGCTGTTGCAAGCTCACGCACCATCATGCACCACTGGGCTCGCAACATGACAGTTCGAGTCCAGGCACGCGTCGTACGCGGTGGCCTTATCGCACACGAACGTTGGAGACTGCTGGACTCCCTCTAAAACGTGGCCGCGGCTTCAGGCTTCTACAGCTGTTGCCGAATCTAGGTAAACTATCATTTCTGAAAGGCACCGCTTGCCCTGTTGTCCTTTGGGGTTGCGCAAAGCACGCAACACTTCAAATGATTATTGGTTGACCATGTTTTTGCTGCTTTGTTGCCTGAGTTCACTGTCAGCTTGATGCGTGCCTTCCATCTGGCTCGTGAAAAGTGCTGCCAAGCCACATTTGCACAGGCATACTCTGCGTGACCTGAAGAGCGATGCAGCACCACCATGCGAAATGGACCAACAGTGTACTTCTGCTAAATGGCCTCTTCGATCCTCATGTGATTCCCCACGCGTCACAACAAGAAGACAAGAAGATACAGCAATCTTTGAGTTTCCCATCAGGTCTTGGGGCGGGACCATTATTTCTAGTTACAAGAATTCTCATCACCAGCCTGTGCTGCCCACACAATCGTTGCAGAAAACCATCAAGCCCTTGCAAACTCACTGAAGATCCTGATGAGAAACTGTCCACGGCATTTTGGCCCAACTGGATACGGGCTCATTGTCTTGTCTGGGACTTCTTTCTGCTGAAACAAATGGTCTTCAAAACCGCACCACCATCTGCAAAGAGGGTGAACTTTGCAAATTCAATACAACAGCCCGGTCCAACTGCAATGTTCATTGTCAACGAAAGAAGATTTTTGTAGGCAAGCACAACCTACAAGTAAGGGATCGACAAGCATGCTCTCCACAGCACAAATGTTAATTGCCCGCAATCGGGGTTTGTTCGCATTTGGCCGGTTTTTGCCAGCAGGCTGTCGCAGGTTACCGCTTGTAAAAATTCCGGGAGGCGTACTTTTATTGACATGGTCTTCCTACAGCAACATCGGAAGTGATTTCTGCTCCTTGCTCAGCACTAAAACACCGCAGCAGCCCCTGCTAAGCAGGTTATGTGCAGCCGTGCAGCAATCGTCTGCGCTGGCAGACTCTGAGGCTGACAGGCTGCAACTGGTACCGCCAGCACTCTCGATGGCATGGGGCTCAGAGACCGCACCTGCGAAGATCATTGTAGATGTGATACTGGCTGGCTGCCGAAGCTTTCTTTTTCATTCATGCCAAAGCAAAACAGGATGCACCAAGGTTTCGCTCTTCCGCTTGTAGATGCTTGAAACTGAAAATTCAAATGACAACAACCAAAGGATCAGAGAAATGCTTGACGGCCATGTCACCGCAGGCACCGCTGTGCCCATTGTCTGTGCCCAGTGCAAAGTAGGCGTTGGGCTCAAGGACTGCACCTGCTATGAGATGATGACAGCTAGGAGACAAAAGTATGAACGCTCGTCTGCCATCACCTGGCAAGGAGGAGGCAGCTGGCACTGCGGCGCCGTAGCTGCCAAGGCTGCAACTGCCTAAATTCCACCAAGAGGTTTGCATGCTTGCTTGCGTCACAGAGGTGCTACCGGGGAGTGTTGCCACACTGTTGGAACGACTCGTGCAACGCAAGCAGATACAGAAAAAAGAAGCGAAGGCAGACAAATGAGCAGACATGTGCTGGATCAAAACATGCAGATTATACGGGAAACACGAAATCCAGCCGATCGGCAATAGGACTCTGCTGGACTGTCACGCCGATAGTATTTGGCATTGCCCTGATTGAGGATATGCGGCCCAACCTTAGCGTGCTTGAGAGGGCTTCCACCAACTGTAGCAGCTGCATGAGGAATTTGTCTTTGGTAGCTCCGCAGCTGATCTTGGCTTGGCCGAGGAGCTCATGTGCGTCGCCAACGGATGCATCCAGAAAGCGCGGACCTGCAGACAAGCCAGGAGCTCAAGCTGAAGCAAAAAGCTTTCAACAAAGCCTTGCAAGCAAGACATGTCCATTGATCTTCAAGACTTTTGAATCACATCCTGTATGACTGCAAGAAGCCGGCACCTGGATGAGGAAGAGCTGCCCCACCTTCAGTCCAGACTGCAGGATGTAGTGCAAGCACTTCTTGCATCTCTTACATGCTGAGAAATCTGTTTGAGGTTTTGAAAACGGCAACTTCATGTCTGCCAGGCAACCAGCAGGAGCTGTCAAGGCCGGACTCTTTGGCCTGAAGCGCAAATTTCCATGGTCATCACTTGAGGTGACAATGCCCAAAGCATCGCAGGGCAACTTAACAAAAGCAAGTCGGGCTGATGCTGCGACGTTGTAGATGCAGGGCTGTGCCTGTCAGCATCTGCAGCCCATCAAAATCATTCCACCAAATCTTCGGAGACACCCGCCTGCTTTGGTCCAACCGTTCCATCAGCTGCGTCGTCTGGCAGCAAAGTGCAGCAGGGCAAGGGTGAACGCGAACGTCATGCCCAAGAGCACGGACTTGTTGCTCATGTTCGATTCCCGTTTCTTTTTGCAGTTTGAGCCATGCTTTCCTGATTGTCATCACTCGCCCTCCCTGGCAGATAAACTAAGTGTACCGGTGTACCGGCCTACTGCCTTGGTTTCATTCGTGCTTCATTAGTGTGCCAAAACCCCTCGCGCTATGATGCCGCCAAGACCATAAACTTCTCTAGCGTTCGCTCCCCAAGGAGGTGTCGAGCTGGCTGGCAAAGCAAAAAAAACACCTGTAAGTACTGAGAATGGTGTCTGCAAGCAGACTTCGAAATCATGACGGCGGGACGGGCTCATGTGGCAGATCCGACATGGAAGTCAAACCTGCCAGAAGCCAAGGCAACACGCTACAAGTAGTAACTTGCTTGCTACCTAAACAAGAATCTTCTCGATTTTGGAATCACTCATGGCACAACGACGATTTTCACTGCGGTCCCAGGGCGCAAAGCATGTGCAAAGCTCCTCACCCGCTGTTCGAAGGTGCGGTGGTTTGTTTGCAGAATCCCTCCCTGCTTTAAGCTTGATAACAACTAACAGTCACTTCTGCCTTTTGCAGCTCTGCTGCCACTCCGTTGCTCCTACCGCTGTGAAGGCAACTACTATCATTATCATGTAAATTGGAATTTCTGGTACAATGCTTCTCAGTAAAGACCACCCGCCCAGAAACTTGTAGGCAAGGCCTTCCCCCCCTCTCTTGTTTTGCGTCACCGCCATACCTGCCAGAGGTCAAAAACAATCCACAGGCCTAAAACCGCATATCCTCCCAGAATCTCGGATGTGCCCCAGCATACTTTCAGGCTGAATGCTGTGCACTCAATGCTGTTTCGTCGCCTTGGCTTTTGCTTGCCAAGATGGCTCCCTCGCGGAGCTCAAGCAAGCAGCGTACGAAGATATCAGGGGCAACCTGCTTGACAGCACACAGATTCTCGCCCTGGCCAATCTACAACCCCCTCACCAAGACTCAAAACGCCTCGACAGGAAGAAGGAGGGCGAGGCCTGGCACAAAGATACTTTGGAAATTGCCGGCAGGCCCCCTAGGTCCCAGGCAGCCCTGGCAAACAAGCAGCAGGCTGTCAGCTTCCGCGCCGAGGGGCATTTGCCATCCTTGAGCCGTAACGCGCAAACCCGGCTTGGCGGAGGCCGGCTCAGGCAACCCCTGAGCAAGCCCAAGGCTGCCTCGCCACAGGCCACCTGCGCTGCACCAAGCGACACCTCCCCGACCCTGCGCATCACAGGGCCTACATACATGTGCCTACCCATTACTGGGGAAAGCGTGCGGCACCGCGCTTGGTTTGACTTATCTTGGTCTGATCATAAAATCACCACCCCAAAAAATCGGCTGATTCCCCGTACAAGAGTCAGAGGCTTTGATTTTCGGAAACTTCCTCGCCAACGTGGCAAGAAGTCATTCTGGAAACTACAGCCTCATTGATGTCGACCAACTGGAAGGCACGAGTTTCTCCAGCGACCTGGACTTGGCTAAGCGTAGGCCATTGGATATCGAAGACCCATTTGCCTTCACATTGACGGTGTAGTCAGGATTTACGGCCAGGCTGATGGGAACTTTGTCACCACCTGAGGCTTGAATGATCTTGAACTCGCGCCAAAAATGCAGCATTGGGCATTAACACAAACAAGCCATCAGCAATACGGCCACTAGCGTGCTGCAGCAAGTGCAGACACATATCTGAGCTGAGCTGCTATGTACAAGTGCCTTGGCTTCCACACCACACGCCAATTTGAGAAGTCCTGAAGCATTTAAGAAAGATGCTGTGTGATCGGTGGCCACTGTATAAATCTGTTTCCACTCAGCTAACCGTCCTTGTTGAATTGCCAGCTGGTTTGGCTGCACCGCCGGCGGTGGCTCATCTGGTCTTGTTGCCGAGGTGTCCATGCCGTTCACAACCTTGTGCAAAGGCATGGCTCGCAGTGATGGTGGGCTACACCTACCGTTGGCATGGAGCCTGCTACCTCACCAGCGTTCCAAACCGCATCAACTGAAAGCCAGGTTGAGCAGCCTACTGTAGTGACCTTAGTCACTAGCTGCAGCTCAAGTGGCCTCCATTACATCCTGCTTGAGAAGACGTTTCGCAGCAGCCAGCGCAGCTGCCAAGTCCTCAGCATAAGCGATGGCATGTTTGCATGAAGCTGGATCAAATCCCTGAGACCAGCACAGCTTCAAGAAGTGCCTCCGAGGCAGGTGGCCTGACGAGCAGCAGCTTGATAAATGTGCCACCTTCCCTTTGGACACTGCTCTGCCTGCCAGGATGCCGGTGCACGACGTGGGGCGCTCGCTCAGTGAACTCAGCCCCCCAAGATTGTCCGTAAAACCGATGCAAGTCGAACTACGAGTGATCCAAACGAGATCCTGGCCGCGTGCACTCTGCCAACTGTCTTTTGCCGGGGACAAGGTGCTGGTCTCGCAGGGGCGATGCCTCAGCAGTAAATTCATCAAGCAGAACAGTCAAACTGTCAAGGCCAACCATGGCCGGAAGAAGGCGGAGGCGAAAACTGACTCTGGGCTAGCCACCATCTGCAACATCTTCCTGTCAAGTCGGCGCAGCAATGATAGCCTCGTGTATGCTTGCACCCAGTTCAGGCCTCTTCCATATTGGCTAGGTCGTGCAAGCGGACAGCAAAGCGTGGCGGTGAAGAATCAGAATGCACCTTCGAGCTAGCTACGCAGGATGAACCTTACCCTGCTGGGCAAGATCTGTAGCAGGGTGCACCTTGACACCTGAAGAGGCCGCCAGATCAGCCAAGTCAACGCGAAAGCTCTCTGCAACATCCAGATAGCCATTGGCCTGTTGCCCCCGCGTTCATCACCCTTTCTTCAAGATTTTGCTCGAACCGAGGTCCTCTGCAGACATCACCTCCAAGGCGCGCTGCCGGAGCCTGGCATGACTGGACTTCCACTGGGGACTTTACTTGACACCTTTAAAAAACGCACTATGCTGTGCCAGCTCCTCGTCTCCAAGGAAGTTGGTGCTGCAGCAGCAGGCAGTGGCAGCCTTGCGCCAAGCTAGGCATGTGTAACTTCCCAACGAAAACCGCCCATCACAGGCCCACAAGGTGGCACGCTCAAGCATTCATGCTGGCCAGGCGTCCCTGTTGGCGGTAGGGATGAACCACGGAAAGTGACTGCCAGCAGAACCTGATGCCAGAGATTTTGCCACAGAACACTGCATGCTCTAGCTGCTAGCGACTTAAGCCTAGTCTTTAGAAGATATTGGGCACCCAAAATTGGGAAACCCACAATAAAGCCTTGTCGATCGTTGCATCATGTTGTTCTGCATCCTTTCTCAAAATGCCTGACCATCATGATGTCATCATTACATGATCTTTTTATGGTTTTCTTCTTCATGTCTCCCACCACAGCTTCCATCATAGGCCCACCTTTGACCTTAATTTTGTAGCATGAATAGAAAAATTTCATCAGGACATTGCTTTCATACGTTGGGCCTGTCCATTCGAACAGATTCCAAAGTCGTCCTGTCACCTGTTCCATGATTACGTATTGCTCTGCCGCTCCAAGGATTTCCTGCTTTTTTCCTCGCGGTCATGTGCAATGAGATGATGATGATGATGATGATGATGATGGGTGTCTCTATACCAAGCGTGTGCCTGTCTGGGTCGAGGCTGCGCAGGAGCTGGTGGGCAGGGCTACTGAGAGGGCTTCGAGGTTTGGGGAAGGTCGAAATCCAGGAAATTGGCCGTGTCCTGAAACACTCATGGTTTTTCATCGCTGGGCTGCAGCAGGGCCTCAACAATCCAGGACATTGGCCATGTCCTGGGACACAAACCTGTTCGCTCGTGGCAACCCCCCCCCCATCCCATGGTGGGCGGCCTAGTCCAGCCTGACCATCCCGCGTGAAATTCTAGCTTCGGCCAAGGTTTGAAGCCGTCACAGCACGCGGCAGCAAGCATTTTTCGTCCAAATCCCTCAGAGCAGGAGTGGAGAGAGGTCAGATCAGGAGGACTTGTTCCCCGAGGAAGCTCAGACCAAACACATAGGTCGAAAGTGCCCCGGCCTGTTAGCAAAACATGCGATCAAGGAAGCAAAGAAACGCCTCCTCACGCAAGTCGGGGACGAAGTTGGGAGTCAAGACCCAAGTCCAGCCTTTGTGAAGTCATCGTGCTAGCTTAATTTTGGACTGAGGGAGATTGGGGGAGGCTCCATGGACTTTCCGAAAAGGGCTGGGGGTAGTTGACATGTGGTTGACCATTTGATGGGGTATATCGGTTTTCATCTTTGCGCATGGTTGTTCCATTGGTTCTCGTCCTGGATTCATCGGGTGTTCAGCATGTTCGATAGCTGTTCGTTTTGCTTCATTTTTCAAGGCTGCTGCAGAAGCTGTTCATTCTATCATGCTCTTGCGTTTTCTCGCGCCTCCTGGAGGGCTCTAGTTTTGTTCTTATTTTCTGTCTGGTCTTGGCCGAGGGCCTTTGGTGTACATCATATAACCCTAGGATCCTCGGCTGTTTCAGGGAACCACCACCTTGACAAAGTCAAAAATTTCCGAGCTCTGATGAGCACTGGACCACAATACAAGCACTGGGAGTGGGGGAGTGGACATCGGTGATATCATGAGGTTGCATCGCATCTACATATATGTGGATTACATGAGGATATGAGCCACAGTCTAAACTCTCAGTATCCCCCTCAAGCCTCCCCTATGCTGGTCGCCTACTTTAAGGAGTTTAATATGAGGAGAAGTGTAGGGAGCTACTCCAGCTGAGCACCAGCAATGCTGACAATCATGAAAAAAACTGATGCCCATTTGCTTGGAGATGAAAAGCACATGACAAAATAACTGCTTGAACAATGTTTTCAAGGGTTCGTGTCTGGCCATAGGATTCTCATCAGCCAAGTTGTTTGCGGCAAAAACGCATTCTGAGCCGAGTGCCTGGAGGTCGGCTACCTCGTTGCTTTCTGGCTGTGTCCCTGTGTCCGGATCCCTGCCAAGCCGCGTATCTATGTCATGCCGTGCACAGGCATGAGAATGCTTCTGTAGAAGCTATCTTCTTCAATATTCTTCAACACTGTTGCAGGAGCGTCCCAACCTGAACAGAAAGGCTGCTCGCAAACCTGGAGACTCCGCTGCCAGCGCCGGGTGGTAAGTCAACTGCGCTGCTGCAACTGCTGCACGACGAAATCGATAGACCCACACCTTGTTCTGTCCGGCTGAACAGCTGGCGACAGCATTCTAACCGTGTTGGGAGCACAGACCGTGCACACGTGCTGACCAGGAGCATAGGCCACCGAAGTTCCTCGACTGAACGCCTTGTAAGCACACATCGCTGCCGCTTATAGCTTCCATGACAAAAGCTTGATGGAAGCAGCTGCCAAACTGCGCTCAAACCATTGAAAGTCATAGCTGAACCCCTGCGTGCCTCGTTCGTGAGCAGTTGCAAACCGTCGCCTTCCACAGCCCCGCAGGCTTCCAGGGCTCCTCCCCAAGCCGGCAAGCGACCCTGGCAGCAATGTCAGGCTGTCTTTGATCTTATAGCTGCACAGCGCCACGCTTCCCAAGCCTGCCAAGCCAGCCCTGCACCCAGCGCACGGGCACCAGCTGCAGCCCAGCGCCTTGCAGCAGCTTTTCCGCCCATATTTGCCTATGCTTTGTCGTGCTGATTTTGTCGTGCAAGCAGCCTGAGCCTCCCTGAGAGATCTGGGTCCCAGATTGCGGATGCTCCGAGCTGCCTTACACATCGCTTGAGTACATGCGTCTCACATTTAGTCATTTAGTAGCTGCCTTCGGATGTAAGAATCCTGATCACATTGAAGACTCACCCTCCAAGGTTTGCGCTCCGAACACGGCCCCCCCCCAGGATGCAGGCACTGGCAGAGACGTGGTTGCAAAATGTTGCAAACATGCATGAACCTTGCGCGCATCACTTCGATTCCACATATCACGCGCCAAAGCGCGCTCGAAGAAGAGAAACATCGGCCTCGAACTCGTGTCTGATTTCTCAAGACACCTATTGAATCAGCTACAGGTCCCAGCCTCGAGGAGTTTTTCTGCCTCTGACCATGAGGCCTGCGCCGACAGCTCCGCGAAATTATGCGAACATGATCTTCCACTACAAGATACTACAAGTATGCACCCCTGAGCTGCAACCTCAGCCAAATTCGGATTGCCGTGGTAGCCAAGGCTGCTTCGGTCGAGGCAACGCGCTGCCAGTGCAACCTCGCTCTGAACTGAAGGGAGGGTGGCAATGAAACTTCACTGCTGCAAGTGTTTGCAGATAGCGCCTCGCGGCGCTGTGCCACATCTGCATCCGCCAAGCTGCCATGGACAGACACAAGCCGGCTTGCCACAAGCGCGGTTCACTCCCACCCTCCCTCCCTCACTCCCTTCCTCTCCTCCTCTTTTTCTACTTTCTTCTCCGCTTCTGCTTCTTCTTCGCCTTCTTCTATATACCGCGCGCACCCCCAATGAGGGGATGCATCGGGGATCCGCCCAGTCACCGGCGCAGGCCCAGGTTCGCGTCTGGTCGGTGCCCACGAGGACCAGAATACGAGTACTAGGAATTGGACGCTCAAAAGCGCTTGACCAGCGTCTGCTTCCTCTCTCTCTCTGCCCCTCTCTCCGAAAGTGCGCTAACCGCAGAGCACACAGCTCAAGACGGGAAGACATTTCAGATCACGCCAGCTAGGAAGCCAAGAGCAACCTGTATGTAACACGCAAAACTGAGGTTGATGCCTGGAGTGGAATGTTCGGAGAAGGCCATCTTCCATCCCTTGATGCACAAAGTCACTTAGAGCTTGTTTACTGTCTGTCAGAAGTACTTGTCAATGCGATATATGTGTAAGCCACTTTGAATAGCCTTCGGCATCTGCGGTCACCGCCGCGCCACCGTCATCAGATTAACCGCCCGCAAAGCTGCACAACCATCCAGCGGCTGCCGCAGCAGCAGCAGCAGCAGCAGCAGCAAGCACAAGTACTTGGGAATGCAGAAGCTATGCTCCAAAGTTTCTGACAGAACAGTGTACACATCCGGGGTGGCAACCTACTGGGGTGAGAGGCCATTGCTGCTTTTTGCTCAAGGCTTCTCAAGGCTTAAGTGCGCCTATGCGGCGACTGCATGTTTTTCTGTCATTTGTTGGTCCCGCAATCACCTCTGGTGGAGGTGGAGAATAGAGAAAATGCTTCGGCAAGCGCAGAACATGCCAAGTCAATGAGTTCCACAGTCTGCTTTCAGCGGCATGTCGTCCCAAATGACTGGGTAAGAGGCAATGCTGACATGGCCGCGTTGTAATGGAGTATCTCCCCTGGCACATGCAACTCGCCGGACTTCATACCAGGCAGAATACATGCAGCCATCGCCTGTGGCACTAATGCTACAGAGAGGGCATTCCGACCTCATTGAAGTGGAGCACTGGGAACGATGCATGTGGGTCCCTCCCTCAGGCGGCAACCTGCCCAGCGGGTCGGCCATGTCCTCAGGCCGTCAACTGTCGGAAAGGCATTTCCAATTCTTCTTGACCACCAACATGGGATGCTTCCTATTTCGGGATCTCAGCAAAGCCTCCCACAGCACAAGCCCAGACCATCTAAGGATCTGGCCGTCTCTGCCCTACCTCCAGCAGTTGCGCACCTGAGTGCTGCAGTAACTTGCTGTGTGTTGCACGGAATGGAAGAGTGGATCTTTAGAAAAATCGCAAGCACAAAAGGGCTTGCACATTCTTGCCCGTTCTTCCATTCCCTATGAACAACAAGTAAAATAAATGAAGGCTTCAGCTGCCACTCCAGTCCTGTTTTGTTAGGAATGGACAACCAAAAGGAAATGGAATCGATGGTTATACATGGGCGACTAGACGGATTGTAGCGGAGAATCAAATGCAAAACAGGAGAATCAAATGCAAAACAAAATGGGAACTGGTGGCCATAGGGCCCAACCCAGCCCGGGTTCCTGTCATACAAGGCAACGCTGGTGCAGCGTTTCCTTGGGCTCTGTTTTCGAAAGCTTCTGAAAGCCTTGGGAGGGCCAAGCAACCCCCAGTTCATCAACACCTTGACACCATCCACCTTTCTGACTGACGATGAAGGCTGTTGCTGCAACAGCGGTGGAAAGAATTGCTTTCTCAGAAAGGTGCAGGCTTGATGTCTACAAAATTGATGCAGCTGATTCATGCATGCATGTCACATTTTTGAACGTGAATACCGTACACAGAATCGCTTGCTAAAAGCTGACCACCCTTTGTCCCGCCCACTAAGAGGCCAGAATCCGAGGCGTATGCAGTATGCACCTCACTGAGTCCGGTGCTGCGAGCCGCTGGAAGTGGTGAAGCCCACGATGCCAGAGAATCGGCCGTCCCTGGCCGAGCACAACATGCTGCCTGCTCTTTCCAGCCAGTGCATTGCCAAAAGCTCCATATGCTTCCGGCCTGAAAACCCAAAGCTGCTTGCCAAAGTTGCTATGGACAACTATGCAACAGATGCATGGGCTGCCTCCTAGGCCCTAGTGCCGAATTGAAGCAAGACTTTTTTCTGGGAAGCACAATCCACGCCTGCATGTACATCTTAGTCTTTCTTCTATGCTGAGCAGACGCTGTGGGCACTGCAGGCAGCTCGCGGCCTCCAGCAGGCCGCCAAGTGTAGCCTGCGAATTTTTTCAAACTCTGTGCGGGGCTCTGAGATTGTTGTGCACCACTGCGCACCTGGATGCGGATGCCCCCACTTCCGGGAAGAACGTCTGGGCGCTATGCCTACAGCAACAAGTCCAGTGACAAAAAAGTGGTAGTGATGCAGTGCTCATCCGCAATGCGCAGCACTGCCAAGAGCCACTGCTGAATACACACGCAGATTGACAATCGTGCGCTCTTTTCCCCCTTGCGTCAAGCATCATGCGAGGTGAGACCGGCCCCGAAATTTGGCAAGCCAGTTTCGCTGGGAAATCGACTGTCGGCTCTTCCTTTGTCTTCGGTTGATGTCTCTGGTGACATGCGGGGTGTCGGCGGCTTGGTGACGTCCCCTTCCACCACCAGGCGGTAGCCCTGGCCGGCAAATGGCCGAAACGATTGGACTGATCCATCCAACAATGCCTGATTCTCAACCGCGTTTCCTGTTGCACCACCTGCAGCACCACGACGCCTGAGCATTTCACGGCAGATTCGCAAGGCACAGACTGCGCCCATCATTGCAAGCATTACAGTCATGCCGGACGAAATCATTGCCAGCCCTATGTCGGCCATCATCATTTCGTCACTGTCGTGATGTGCAGGCTCCGGAGGCTCTTCGTGCTCGTTGTGCTCGTGTTGCATGTGACCTGGGCCTCTGTCCCAGGCAAAGCTGGGGCCCAGCCCCGAGTCCTCAGCGTCCTCGGAAGCAACGTCCTCTGCCAAGGCTCGTGGCGCATAGCCTGATGGGCCTGAGGTCTGCAACGGCATCTCAGGGGAGAAGCCGCAGAGCGGCAAAGGCGGAGCAAGCAGCACCATGGATGCAGATGACAACCACGTGCCAGGCAAGCCTGCATGGCCATGAAATGGCGCAGAACTGTCAGAGTTGTCCTCTGGCAGCGAGAGAAATGAAGCGACAACGTCTGGATTGCCTCGCCAACGGCGCAAAGGCCTTGAAGCCTCCATTGGGATCTTCCGTCTAAATCTCCCGCGCTTTTTTTTCCCGCCACATTTCCTTGAGCCCGTGTTGGACTGCGGAAGAAGCTATTACAAAGAACAAACTGATTCCAACCCATGGTCAGGGGCCATACATAGACTAGGAGAGATACTGTCAAGTCCAGCAATCACATTGCCAACATAGAAAAGCACCGGGTTTCGGCCTCAGTGAGCCCCTTCCGTCGTCGTGCGGCTAGTCTAGCTGGCTAGTACGTTGCATGCTTTCCAGCTCCTTCCTGTTCAATTCCTTCGGAATGCAGGCCTGCCAGTTGCCTTTGCTGCTTGCAGCTCTTGAGCCACTGTGTCGCGTGCCTGGAAATGTGCCAGGCTTATACAAGGCTTGCCAAAATTGGTTTGTCATCACGAAGCACTCATCGCAACAAAATGCTCGGTCCTTCCTCGGCACAACGTCCAACAAGAGCTTGCCAAGAACCTTGTCATGCCAGGGCGCCATAAGGTTTCATCTGATCCTCAACTGTCCTGCAAAATGCTTCGCTACTTGGAATGAACATGCCACTAAAATTGTGTGCGAATGGAGGGTTGCAAGAACAGCTTGTCGGACAAGATGGTCCCCGCCTGAAAAAAATCAGCCCCATCAAACAACACCACAATGTGCCTTCGAATGCCCCATAATCATGGGCCAGCATGTGTCAACAACGAAAGGACTGAAGTGAAGAGACTGTGCCCATGTTGTATACAAATCCTTACAACGTTGATGGCAGCTACATGCATCATTTGTCGTGTCAACATGTCGGAGCATGCGTAAACTGTCTTTTGGCATCACTTGAAACACTTGTCATGTCTACATCGTAGGTTCCATTACATAGAATGCCATGGCAAATGACTTGCGGCAGCCCTGGGCCTCCGCAGCAAGATGGCCTGTGGCCTGCAGCTGTGCCCGTGAGTTGAAGTGGGGGTTTCCTAAAATTAGGGGTACCATTTTGGAGGTCCCCATAATAAGGACCATAGTATATTGGGGTCTATAGTGGGGTCCCCTAATTCTAAGAAACTACCAAGTGCCTTTTTATTCACAAGGACTTGGGCAACCATCGCGGCCTGAACGGCCGCCTCGTTCCACACCTGTGACTCATTATTGAAACAAGTCTCGTGAGTGATCCAGATTTCCCCCACCATAGCGTGAGGTCTGCACCGTGATCCGCAGTTCGCCGTCCAAAACGAAGGCCGGAAGCAGAGCATCCTTGGCCAACGGTGCGCCAACGCAAGGAACCTGTGCGAACTTACAAGTCTCGTTGGTAGGATCTGCATGACACATGTTCCATGGCTTGGTTGGCACTTGCGACGCACACCGATACATTGGAAACCCGTCGCAGTTGTCATGGCACGTCATCACATGCAACTCTTGGCCCGTGGCTTCCAAAAACTGCGCATGCATCCGGTGGCCAAGGTCCAAAATTGAACTTGGCAACGGTGCTACAGGAAGGTCATCTCTGCAATGCTTGTCAGCGTATCGTGAGCTATCATCAGTCTGCACAACAAATTCTGCCATTGTAAATTGTTTGTTGGTATTTTGTATGGAAAATGTGAAGCATGTATACCAGCTTGACTGGACGCGTGCCTTTCGCGCTAGTTCCTCTATGATGCCCACATGGATGTTGCAACCATCGCAATCATGTGCTAAGGCTTCAGAACAGCTGCAGGGAGCTGCAAAATGACCAGCGCAAGTGATAGAAAGAAAACACGCCACCCCAACGCCCAAGTTGCAATTTTTCTACCCGCAGCCAGCCAGCCACACTTGTCCGTCCAGCTGCTCCGATTGTTCAAGGTGAGGCCAATGTGCACTGCGGAGTTATCTCTACGCAATTGCGCCACAAGCTCACCATCTTCGGGAAAGCGTTCATGTCCTCAATTTGGATATTCTCAGCTTCCGCAAACCTTGGTGTCAGGGCTAGTCTGCAAGTGCACGACACAGCACGCCCGATTCCTCTAAGCACCATGCCACAAAACAAACAATGCAGCCGTCATGTTGCGTCTTGGACTTGGATGGCGAGCAAGTTTTGCTGCCATGCCTCGACAGCAATCCCTGTACCGCATACATCCGCATACATTCATGCAACCGTTACATGACTTGCTGCTGTGCCACCATGTCGTCGGAGTGAACCTGCTGCTTCTACCAACACCACGTTCAATCGCGGTCGCCTAACCAATTGCGTCTACGGCACAATGTCATTGTCCACATTCCAGGGTTTCGCTTGCTGTACCTTTTTCGCGGTTGTGATGCAAAACGCGACAGACCTACTCCAAGCAGGACCGCCAACACCTTCATCCCATAACCCATGCGACCCGATACATACGCATCCAAATATGATTTGCAAGGTGCCAGCACTGGAACTGCTGCGAATGCGCGCAGTCCCCCGCGCGCTGTGTGCTCTGCAATGTAGTTGTCGATGGGTTGGTTGACTTGGCCAAGCACAACAATAGCGAAGCAAAAGCTGCCGACAAAAACTAGGACATACCATTATTCTTTGTCAGGCTCACCGCCCTGCCAAAGTCTTCTGAACCCGAACTCTCCGCATAGAACGCTCAGCTTCACGTGTCTGCTACAAGACCAATACAAACCCCATACAAACTGTGGATATTCACATGCCTTTCGAAGGGTTCAGCTCTAAACAAGTGCTCGTCATGAAGAATCGACCAACCAACCAAGTCAACCAGTCAATCAGAGCCTTGCATTGCACCATGTTGAGACACAGACGAGCATGTACAATGAAACAAAAAAAAACCCAAACTCGATCAACAACGGATTGATTCACACGCGGCCCTGACCTTTTTCCAGAACACAACATGCTGAAAGACATCCCTCAGCAAACGATTTTGGTTCTCTCAAGGATGTTGCCTCGACGAGGGGCTTGTGGCTGTGGTATTGTGCGTACGTTTTTGAATGCATCGGCACACTACAACATGCCAAAGAAACACAATTTGCAAGACCGCGGGAGGTTGTCACCGTACTTGGCAAGCAAGCGGCCCCAGTATGCCCCAGTGATCCGTGGGGCCCCATTATGCGATCGCCGTTCCGCGAGGACCACTGGTCCTCGCGTTAGATATGTTGCTGTATGCAGAGAAGGGAGACGGCACGGCCGCTCGAGCTTGGAAATTGTTCTTCTTGGCCCTGCGCATGCTCCTGGCACGGCCCACAGGGCCGCGAAGAGCTGCTCAGCCGAGCCACGGCCTTTCCACGGGGCGACTGGCTCCGCTTGGTGTGCGCCGTGGGCCGAGGACCCGGCTCCCGAACCCAGTGCGATAGAGGCGGACGCCTGCAGCCGGAAGAGAGCGTGCGCAAAGATGCGCATGGGCGAGGCTTCTCGAGCCTGGCTGGTTCTGACAGCGCCCGCGGTTGGCCCCGGGCACAGAGCAAAGGTTTGCTGCCCTCACGGACCCCGCGCACAGGCCTGGCGAGCAGCGTGAGCCATTACCGCCGGAAGTTATAGCGCACGAGCCAGCGGAACCCGGGACCTTCACTCCGCAAAGCCCATACTCAATCCGATACGCTACAGAAATCGCACAAGAATTTATGCACATCAGCCCTTTCCACGTCATCCCATGAATCAAGCCGTGGAAGCGGATACGATGTCGATCGCAACCCGAATTTGCAGCACGTGCCGCGCGTGGTAATTTGCGCAACCGCTGCGCAGTAGAATGCTCACATCGGATCCGCGTTGCGTGGAGTAAATTTCATGCTCATCGGCATACGCTGCTGAATAAACATGTCTCCCTCAAAAATCGTTTGAGGTTTTTCCAGGCGGAGGTTTCTCCTGCCGCGTTATATGGATTGTCAGCCTTGCCATTATCCGAAAAGCAGCTTGCAAATTTGGACGTTGTTCAGCATCGTATGCTACGATCCATTGTTGGTTGGAGGCGTGTTGACAATGGAGAGTGGGCAAGTACCATGAGGAGAATGAATGCTCGGACTTCATATGCGATGTGCCAACAGCCGATCGCCAGCTGGACGCAGCAGTTGCGCAATCGTAAATTTACATTGGCATCAACCTTTGCCAGCCGGAGTGGATGGCACACTCACGCCATCAAGTGGGTTCCAGCAGCGAATTGGTGGCATAATTTCACACAAATGCGTCATCGCAAACAAGGACGACCGGCAACACGATGGGATGATGATTTACGAAGCTTCGCTGCCAATTACTTCGGTATTGATGACTGGCTTGACTGTGCTACATTCTCACACCAATGGAGTGTGTTACGGAGACACTATGTGTTTTAATGGTAAATGTTCTGCCTGACCATTCCCCATGTCCTTATAGGACCGTAGTCTTCATGAGGCGTCAAACAGAGAGATAGCTTCACGTGGTTTCACTGAGACTCGAACGGGCGAAGGCGAAAGCGAAAGCCGCGCCTGCCACGACAGGCAGGGCCCATTGAGAGGTTGGTCGGCTGCTGTGCCAGGCTTCGCGAAAAAAACTCCGCGACAATGCAGTTTTTGCGGAGGCGCAACGGTTTCCGCCATCTGCAACACGCTAGTTTAGCCAGAGCCATGAAGCCATCGTGAACGAAACCTCAAATCACAGTCAAGTCACGACAACCGCACAACAACAACCCCTTCATTGCATCGTTTAATCAAACCGCATGCCCGCCCTCTCGGAGGATGTGTCGTGGGCCGCGTGGCGTGCTCAAATCTTGGCACCGGAACAAATTTAAGCGGATCAGGTGTATTGACTGCTGCGACGGTCCCGGCATGAGCCCCTTTGCATGCGGGGTGATTTCAATGCTCGCATTCACAAGCTATTTGCTTCTGACCCGGAATGCGTTGGACCATATGTATTCGGAAATCCAAATGCTTGCATGGACAGTGGGTCCAACCGCAGATTTGCCAAGCATGCAACCTTTCAGTAGGCAATTGATGCCCCTGCACAGGATTGCAAATTTGCCTTCTGAAGACGTCATGCGAACATCTGTTTTCGAAGGCCAGACATTGCACATAGAAAAACACTGGATTTTGATTT
>CAJNIZ010042624.1:14210-37776 GCA_905231905.1 Symbiodinium pilosum | reverse complement strand
CCTTCCTTCCTGCCTTCCTGCCTTCCTGCCTTCTTGCCTTCCTTCCTTCCTTCTTTCCTTCCTTCCTGCTCTGCTCCCGCCATCAAGGTGTAGGGTCGAAGCCCACACGGGACCAGAGGACCACGGGACCAGAAGACCACAGGACGAAGGGACCAGAGCCAGAAAGCTCAGTAGCCAAGAGGCTAGAAACAAAAAAATACCCGATAAAAAAACAAAAAATCCTAAAATAAATACCCTTCCTGCTGTCAATTACCTTTGCAGTAAGGAAATGTAGGAAACCCCCAAGAAGTGAGTCAAACCAAGGCGGCGCCAAACCTTGGAAAAAAATAAATGAAATGAAATGAAAAAAAAAAGACACACACAAATACACATACACACATCGCCCGCCAAAGCATACACTAATCATAAAAAATATTTAACGGTTGGCGTTCCTTGCCAACACGGAATATCATAACTCTAGCGGCCCCGCTCTGTGCGCGAGGACGCCTACCTGTGCGCAGGTTGAGCCGTGGTCGCCAGGGGCGTCCAAAGGGCCGCTGCGTGTGCACTGCGGGGTGAGGGGAGATGGCAATCGGAGCTTCTGTAGGAGGACTCGCCGATATTCATCGTTAGGGACATCAAATTCCCGGCACGACAGAATTGTGGTCAGGATGCGGCTCATCCACGACGGAACTGTGGTGAAGATGCAGCTCACCACAGCGCTCGCATGTCAGGACGCAGCTAGCTCCCTCGCCGCTTTGGGACAACAGCAACGTTCGCGATGCATTATCCAGGTCGGCAAACAGCATCTCGAGCGCGCGCTTGTCCACCACGACGCTGGCAAACTTCTGCCAACCCGGGTCGGCTGGTGTCCTCCGCTCCTTCTCCTTGGCTTGGCGCGGGGGGCGCCCCATCCCGTGGCAAGGACTCCCACGTTGGCACGCTGCAACCCTGCATATGGAGCGCTTGCGCCGCCTGTTCCGTGGTTGTCGCGTTTGGCGTCTTTGCCGCACGTTTACCCCGAGTACATGTCGCATCAAGTCCTCTAATTCACCAGGGTGGTGTGCCTGCAATGCGCCGACCATGTCAGCCCAACAAACCCAGTAGGCGACCTGTCGGTGAACAACGGCGGACGCCAGCCCCACGCCCCCCCATTCCGAGCGGCAGCTGCCCCCAACGCTGGTTTTGGTACGGGGTGGTCATGGGCGCTTCCCCCCCCAAACACCAGTGTCCCGAGGCATGCGAGCACCGCCTCATCATGCGAACCTGCCTGTCTGTGCAGGACGGAGCGTGTGCAGGAGGTATTGGCAGCAGGCCTCCACAATAGAGGAGGATTAGAGAAAGAGCAGCCAGGCTGTTTGCAAGTGCGGGAGCTCCGGAAACCTTTGTCAGAGCTCGTCGTGTTTGCTGCGGAACCGGTTGAGCGTTGACTGAACGACAGCCCGGCTGCCTACGGGGCTGCCTAGCGCGACCAAGCCGGCCCAGCTCCCCGCCCTGGCCGGGCCAGCGGACAACGCAGTTGCGAGCCCGGATGACGGCAGCATTCCACGCTCGCATTTTGTCCAGATGGACGTGAGCGTGAACGTGGCAGGCCAAGCAATGTTGGGATGTTCGCAAAGCGTCCAGGGTCCGTGCCGGCTTGGTGGTGATGTACACGTCATCCAAGAACGCGTACACCTTGTCGCCACGTGACAGCCGGGCCGCAATCTCCCGCAAGGTAATGTGTTGCTTGAGCGCATATAACCCGGGCATCTGCGAGGAGGTCCGTGGTCACCTCATCATCCTACCTCTTGTACAGCGCCCGCCTGGTGACCTCTGCCGCCCATGGCACCCGCTGCCTGGCCCCCACTCAAGCCACCGACGCAGAAACGCAGTGGCGTCCGCCCATCTTCATGCCAAGCGCTGCACGGGGTCGCGGTTGCCCGTCTTTTTTTTTCCGTCGGATTTTTGCGCTTGCTCAGCTGTCCGTCCAGTCGGGCCGGACCCCTTTTCCTGGCTGTGGTCGCATCGGCCGCGACCTTGGCTGTCCTCGCCACAAGTGCATGCCGTTTGTGACACGTCGATCCGCCGCCCATCAGCGATGGGAGCATCCGGGTTCATGTCGCGCAGCGCGATATGAGTTGCCACCCGCGCCCCCGCTTCACGGCATCTGCGCGCGGCTGCCTTGCTCTAGCGGCCCCACTGTGTGTGCGAGGACGCCTATGCCCATGCATACCCGTGCGCAAGCTGAGCGGCCGCCGCCAAGGGCGTAGCCGCCGCAATGACAACGCCGTGGGGCGAGGGGCAGTGGTAGCCGGAGCCTCCGTAACGGGACATTCCGAAATTCATCGTCGTTATACGGACATCAAATTCCGGGCACGACGGATTTGTGGTCAGGACGCAGCTCGCTACTTTAGGACAGCAACAACGTTCGTGATAGAAAAACCGGGCTAAAGGGGCTGCCCAGCTCGATCAGGCCCTGTCGCTCCGCTGGCTGAACCCAATTTCCCGTTGGCGGGGTCCGCATTCCCCGGGCAGGGAGCTCAGGTGATTCCTCGCCCGCGGCATTCGACGCTCGTCTTCCCCAAGTGCACTTGGACTTTAGCATGGTGGGCTAAGCAGCGTTGGAATGCTCACAAAGCGTGCCAAGGTCTGTTCCGGCTTGGTGGTGGTGCACACGTCATCCACGAACGTGTACAAGTAGTCGCCTACAGTGACAGTCGGGCCGCCATCTCCAGCGGTCCAGCAAGGCAGCATGTTGCCCCCCTGTTCCCCCCCTTCCACTTCGAGGATCTCGTGTCTTTGCGGCCCTCGCCATGGTAGAGGGAGTACCCACCGGTCTGGCCGTAGAACAGCAAGGGGAAAGGCTGTAGGCCTGCCACGGAGGCCTGATCGCGAAGCGCTGTGAGTATGCTGGCTCTGGATATGTGCGTCTACGCACCCACCCCATCAATGCTGAACATTGTCGTGTGCGGGTCCGCCTCAACTGCTGCGCGCACAACATGGATGAGTGCCCCTGACCCAGCCCGCGTGCTGAGTGCGTGTTGGTCTCTGGACGCTACACTGAATTCTTGCGCCAGCGTTCGCGCGACGAGCCTCCGAAACACCTCTCCCATGGAGAATCTCTGCGCAAATGGGATATCCGGATGTCACGAAAAGAACAGGAACAAGTTCACTCTAAATGATCAAAATCAGATGCTGTCCATTGGCGTAATTCACAATCCTGTAACAATTGCATCAAGAAGGCTGCAGTCAAGAGTTGACTAAATACGCGTCTGCGAGGCATATGTCGAGCAACCGTCCCATAGTCCATACCGTAGATGGAAATTCGGTGCATAAGTCTTTCGTCAAAGTGGAGATGGGGTCAAGGTCAGTCATGGTGTCCGTCGGCACAATGCATCAGCAATGTGGACGCATGGCTAGGGCAATTGTCAGCGCAGGTCATCGCCCACATGATCGCACAGCCATTAGGCTTATCATTTTTCTGCATATGAAAGCTCACTACCTGAATGTTTCAGCAATCCAGACGATGGCTCGAGCCACCAGCCACCCGTTGCCCCAACGCCTCAGCAAAACGGAGGTAACAATGGGTCAAACAGTCAAGTGCCCGCAGATTTGTGGGGTTTGAAAATACCAATCATCTTCGAAGGCTTGCTAACGGGCAGCTTGACCTACTTCCATTTTGCTGAGACATTGGGGAAACGAGCTGGGAAAACTGCCGATGTCGTGAACTTTCGTTCCACGCAAGTTCACATCAGAAACGACGAGTCGCTCAAACGCCTGCCGTCCACGATGGATAACTGTTTAACCCGTCCGTACCCGGAGCTTACCCCGAAGCCTCAACAAATCGGAGGTAAAGACGTGCTGAATAGGTATCGATCATGGATTGTACGCCTAAGCAAGCGCAGGTCCGGTCGAGCTGCCCGTTGCCTCAATGCCTCAGCAAATCAAAAGGAGCAGGGACAGGCTGAGTAGCCATCAATCTTTAAACGCAAGATTTAGGGCATCTCATTTTCCATAGTGCCCGTAAAGTCTGTATTGCATGGCTGTTTGACCGGCTCAAGTTTGTTCAACATCAGTGCAAACCTTGCCTCAATGCCTCAGCAAAAAGGGAAACAGGGCCGAGCCACTCAGTCCATGAATGAAAATCCACCAGGCGAATTGCAAGGCAGAATGCATGTGGGACTTGAAGGGGGGAAAGCTTTCCTTTTTGTTGTTGCTGCTGCTGTTGTTCAACGACTTGAGTTCTTCTAGCTCTTCTTGCAAACAACTGGCTTCATGATAGGCAGGGGGACCATCCATTTGCTGTGCGCCATGGTCCGACGAAGCTGCCACGGCAAATGCCGATATCAGGGCTGATCACCCTGACGTGCGTGCAATGACAAGAAGTATCTGATAACTCTTATTACGCATTTCCTTGCGCAGCTTGGTGAGGGCAGACATATCGCAGTGCTATCAAGCCAGACATGGGACAGGAACATGTTGCAGCTACAAGTGCGGACATGCAGTCAATATGTTGTCGTACATGTCATTTCCGGCTTCGTAACATCTGCTATGTCTTGGTGAAGCCAAACCTTGACAAGCCGTTTCGATTTACATGATTCCACATGATTCCAGACTACCTACAACGCAAGACTACATGTTCCACTTTGTCTATCTCACACGGCGAAGAAAGCACACGAGCGCTATGACACATTGGATTCGTTGCCCCAACACCTCAACAACACGGAGGTATGGTCGAGCTGCCCGTTGCCCCAACCCCGCAGCAAATCGGAGGTAGGGACGGGCTGTGTAGCCACCAGTCTTGGAAGGCAGGATTTCGGGCATCTCACTTTCCATATTGCCCATAAAGTCGGTATGGTTGTATGAGCGCCTCAAGCTTGTGCAACGTCAGTGCATGCTCGCTGCCCCAACACCTCAGCAAAAAGGAGGTAGGGTCGAGCCATGCAATCCATAAATGGCAATCCGACAGGCAAATTGCGGAACAGACCGTATGGACTTGAGGGGGAAAAACCATTCAAACGGAAGTAGGGTCGAGCTGCCCGTTGCCCCAATGCCTCAACAAATCGGAGGTAGGGACAGGCTGAGCAAAATCTCGGGGCCAAATTCCGCGGGCATGGGCGGGCCATCCGTGTGACCTTGTGGCTGTAAAATCGCATTTTTGCCTATGTTCGGGGCAATGCCGCACTGACAGCCAAGGCGTACCTTGCAGCAACTCGGCGACTGCCCGTGCTGCCCATGCGTCGCACATTGCCCTGCTTTGCCAACATGATGTGTCAACACGCCATGGCTTTGAAGTGCCGCTGTGGGATAAACTCCTTTTTCATGCGGGGACTTGTCCGTCTTCCCAAAGTGCTGGGATGGGTGGCGCGTAGCTGGCTGGCTGGTGGCGCGGGCCGGTGGGCGCGGACAGGCAGCTGTTTGGCACGTACCGTGTGCGGTGTACGTCCGCCAGAAGGTTTCCTAGAAATGGCTGACACCACTGCACGCATCGACCGCCCCCAGTAGCAACTTTGCCAGAGGTAGTCAGTGCTGGCCTCCGGCTTCTGTCAATCTGGGCAAATTGAGCCGCGTGCGTGCTCTTGTCGTTGGGATTCGTTGAGCGTCGGCCGCACGCTCGCCAAACACCCCGTGCCAGACCCGGCGAGAAAATGCCTCCCGCATCCTCCCGCGTCAGCATGACCTTCAAAAAGGCCATGGAACTGAAGCAGTCATGCGCCTGCAGTGAGCTGCTACAAAAGGCACACACACACACACGAGTCAACATCATTTCCGTCGATGCCATTGGCGCCATCGACCATGTTTCCAGACAATTCATGCTCCACGCACAGGCCTCAACTCCATCCACTCTTGGCACCCTCGGAAATTTTATGCGACCCCTAGCAGCTACGCGTGACAAGACAGTGCAATCGTCGCGCATGCCTCAGGGCGAATGAGGCCAACAAGATAACCCAGTCATGCCCGCACCGTCTTCACTGGCTATCCCGGCTGCCATGTGCACAACCAGAAGCCATGAACCGGTTTGGGTTGGTGACTGGTCTCTGTCCACGCTTCGGGTCGGATCCCTGTGTCCACCTGCAGTAAAGCATCCCCTGCGTCGACGATTTGCAACCACATGGCTCTTGCTGCAATTTTGCACGGCGCCGCGGGCAAACAATCTCCTCCACGTCTTCCCACCTCACCGATGCCTTGAACACTGGCCTCCTCGCCTTCCAGCGATGCGGCCCCATCGACATCCACTGGGCAGTCCGTCGGCTTCTTGAGCCGACGACTACTTTGACTACTTGCTCGCACTGATGCTTGATTCGATCGCTGTGCCGTTGGCCACCATGTCTAGCAAGGACGAGGTCTATGCCATACAACTTTTCTAAACGTGGCATCGTAAAGGGCCCTTCCATGACAAAGTGCGCATGTTGAAGCTCCTGCTGTCAGGGCACCAGGTAATGAACTGAGAAGCGTCGTTGCACCAGCTGGCCACAAAACATAGGCCACGGTCGTCCACAGATATTCTGCCTCACGTACCACGGCACTTATTTTTCCTCAGCTGCAGCTGCTGCACTTTTACATCTGCACTTGCCAAGAGGTCCACACTACAACCGCCAGTCCAACAAAAACGGCTCCACATTAGCTGTGAAGAAATATTTTGAAGAATTTCTTCATTCCATCGCAACCTTGCGCCTACCAAATGTACCGGAAGGTAACAATGCCCTTTTTGAGAAATACTGCCCGAAATCGCCCCAAGGTGCGACGCCACGGAGCCGCCTTTGAGTAGCCCAAGTACAGAATCCCGGGATCCTGACAAAGAATGTTCTCCCAGCTGAACTGAGACGATATGTGATTGATTGTCCACTGAGCCCACTCTCAAAAGGTTGTTGTGAAATCTTTGTTTTTGCACCCCTGGACTTATTGAACGAACAGAGTAAATCAGCAATTGCAAAACCCAAGACAAAGGCAAATCAGTCGCTGGCCTGGCCATCTAAATCGCACAACGCTTGTCCTCAGCAGCCGTCGAGCGTGTCAAAAGCTGCTCAATTTGAACGAAATTGCCTGCGGAGCAGCGTGCAACCAAGCCACGCAAAACCACACTAAACTTTGTGGTCGGCTTCGCATCATCCTGCCGATTCAAACAACATTTCTACACGTTCTCATACACTCTGTGGGACAGTGCACTGAGCCCTGCAGGAGGTGCTGCATTTTGTGTCCTAGTAGGGTTGCAAGTTCTCAGCAAGCTTTGAATAGGCCAGGCATAACCCTGACGAGGCAACAGCTCTACTCTACTATAAGTTCAAAGACCACGGCCCATTCATAAGCTTGCTGCTGCACAAACGGTCATCAAAGCCTGCATCCAACAACAAGGCTACTGGCCAATCAGAGAATCGAAAAGGCACGGCCTACGTCCTCGAGAACGATCAACGGCAGCTTATTTGCAGCACAAGCACGCCAAGCTTTGACCTTGACTTCCAAAAAGGATACGATTATTACTATCATTACCGTTTTTGATTACTGTTATCATTATTATTACTACTATTACTGCCAGTACTACTAATACTACTATTACTACTATTAATACTATTACTACTATCACTACTATTGCTACTATTACTGCTGTTACTCTTACTCTTACTGCCACTATTACTTATTACTGTTTCTGTTACGATTATAATTACTATTATTACTACTATTACTATTGCTCTTACATTCTCCAATCCTTCTGGCCAATGGTCAGCCTAGCAGCATGCGATGCTGCACAACCGCGTTCTCCTTGACTTAGGCATAGCTCCTGCCCGCAATGACGCATGGCCGAAGTTATGTCATGAAGGCAAGGGTTCGACGCGCGCAGCCTTCACCAAATACCCACACGCCTCTCCTCCCTCGAAGACCCTGCAAATGAGCTGGCATGCTATATAAATGCAAACGACCTGTACTGCCCAATACAAGAACACATTATGCTTCAGACAGGACTTCCTAATTACGGCCTCGTCACATACTTCCAATTGCTTGCAGTGGACCACGTTGTCGCGACCTCTCCTGAGAAACAATTATTGTATAGGCTCCAATCCCTGCACAACTATGCAAATATGCATGTTCCCCTGCAGGCCATAACCAGAACTCATGTGGCTGGCCTGCCTATGCTGCAGCAGTAACGCACTTCCCTCTTACACAATAGAAAAGACAGTGAACCTAGCCTACAGCTTGCCGGACACAAGCCGCCACGGTGACTCCTCTCGCATTCAGATTTAAAGAAGCCCGTCAGATGCTTGCCCTGCTACTTGTGATATGCCAAGACGCCCTCATCAATCTCATCTGTTCGCCCATCCACAGCTTGCAGGCGGTCAAACAAGAGACCTGCAAAGGCAAAATTTCTGCTGTTTCACTGGCGAGCAGCCGGCACACTATGCATCCCCAATTGAAGAAAAGATCCAGCTCAGCATGACCATGCAAATGCCAAAGACCCAAGTTTTTTCAGCAATTATAGGGAGTTCAGAGGTCACGTCATTACAATGGTGTGCTGATGTTGCAGAGCAACTCTAGGGGAAACCTCTAGAAAGTTGTTCATGCCGGCATGGCATGGCACCCAGTAAGTGCAAAACGTTGCCCAAAAATCCCCGAACGTTAAGGAAAACTGTGAAACAAATTCGAAGCCAGAGCCTTTTTGCAAGAGGACGGCATAATTCGCACTGACAGCAGATGTGAAAGCCCTGCCTTGAACTCGATCCAATCGTGTCTGCACTTCGGCCCAACGATCTGGCCTGAACAGCCAGGGGCACAGTACATGCACAGCCAGTTGGCCCTTCAAATCATTGACATAAGCTCGTCATCGTGCGCTTTACACCATGAATCTGGAGTCTTCTGCCTCCAAGGCAGGAGGTCAGGCAGTGTTTTGGCTGGATTGATTAAAGTTGCCCCTGGCCACTTTGCTGTGCTCTTGGACGAGGCCTCTGAGCCTACTCAGAGAATGCGCTTTTTCCAGAAAGTAGGAAAGCCAGCACTAGGACTGAAGCTTGAAAAGGGATTATCGGGCCTCCGGCTTTATCATTTCAAGATCTGGCAGAACTGACAACGAGAATTGATGAAAGTCCTGCAATAATTTCCCTTGCTTTCACTTTGTTGCGTCGGATGTGTGACAGTGCCTCCGGCATCCTGTGGTGCGAAAGGCGCTGTCACGCACGGAGCAGCTCTCAAGGTTCTGGTCCGCACTCAAGGAAACTGCACAGGTCCCCAAGGACATGCCGCGACATGCCGGGACATGCCACCTGGATCTATCAAGAAGCACATCCCAGCCTGCGCTTCAGGTTAAGCACCACCGCACGGGGGAGGTGGTCGGCTGCTGCTGGCCTCTCGGCACATTAGTCAGTTCAAACACAAGAAATCATGAACAAGGCATCGTTTCATCACCGATATCAGGATTCCATCATGGCATTCCAGCTGATCGTTCTTGTGGCTTTGACCAGTCAGCTTTACATGCTTGACGATACTTTTCGAAGATCTGCCTCTGCTTCAGTTGGGCAGCAGGACGTCGCAGCACCCGCTTACCGGGCGGCATCGGCTTCCCAAGCCAAGCATGAGGCGCTCGCTGCCAATAGAGAGCTCTAGCAGATTGAACACACAAATTGACGACAGTTGCCTTTGTCAACAACAGTGCCTCTGCCACAACAGATTCTCCGCTGCGCCTAGTCCTGTTGCTGGACACTAAGTGCTTGAGAAACACTAAGTCAACCTCGGTGAGGCTGCAAAGCTGCAAGCATCGCTGCTCAGTCTGCACAGCGTCTTACAACTTACTCCCTGGGGTGTGAGTCACCTACCTGAAGAACACCAAAGGATGCGACCATGGCCGCACTCACTCGAAAGCTTCACTTTGTTGAAGCTCCTCAAACGGAGTTCATTTTTAGAATGCGCTGCTAATGCAGGTTGCTATCTCTCGTGCGCGCATGTGGCACACTGCCTAATGATTTCTGCGTGAGCCCGTCTTTGCGGACACATGCCGTAGTTTTGGCATGGCATCACCCAGCTACGCCGGCACGGTGAGGGACGACATCGCGTCCCACGAGCATTGGACATCGCCGTTTGCTGTAGATACTTTGCCGTCCCCAAAACATATATCAGGCACAGTTGCAGCTGCAAAGAACTCCTCAAAATTGGGCAGAGCATTGTTTTTCCACAGCGACATCATCCTGAGCGCGAGCACCACACAGACTCTTGACATTCTGCTGTTGGCATGCAAATCCTCACCCCGACCATGGAAAAGGCAGGCTTCGTGACACAAGTGGGATCTAGATGCAGAATTCATCCAAGGTGCATGAGCACGGAGTTCTTGATGTGCCGTGTCTGCTTCGAAGCCTCTGCATAGCCTGGCTTGATACCAGGGTCGTCGCACTCAGTACAGAGTCCATCGAGCTTGCCAGAATAGGCATTGTAAATAGGACTCTCCTCAGCTGCACAATTTACCATGATGCTGCCTCATGCTGGCAGCAAGGCTCACCGCATACAACATAATGCAGACTTGGGCGCTGTGGTAGGGGCGTTTGGATCCTCACCGAAGTGGAGATCAACGAATAAGCAACCAAAACGCTCCGAGTAGCCCATCTCCCACTCAAAGTTGTCCATGAGCGACCAGGCCATGAAGCCCTTCATGTTCACTCCATCCTAGCAACAGAAACATTTTCGGCATGCAAGATTGAAGGGGGCAGACATGCTTCTTCAGCTGGTTTCAACAAGTTTTGGTACTGCCGTCCTTGTAAATAGCATTGTGCATTTCCAAGATGTACGTATAATAGTATGTCAAACGGCCAGAGTCTTCCTTTGACTCAAGACTTGTGTGAGCACCGTCGCTCCAACCGGCTTCTGTGCCCCAGATTTCCAACTCTTGCCCATAACGATTCTTGATCCAGTTCAAGAGTTTCCGGTAGCCCCAGGCGGCACGAAAGAGCCAGGATGACTTTCCTTGCACCAAATCACCATGAACAACAACACTCTTCCCCTCCACCACCTTGATAAAGCTTGTCCCATAGTGATTCAAGCCAAAGAAATCTGGTCGGTTTTGCTTCAGAAGCTCCTTCTCTTCCTCTGTGAACGAAGGCATGTATGGGAAGGTAGAAGTCATGGAATATGGGTAGTCAAATACCCCGTCCACACCGTAGATAGGGTCGCAGAACCAGCCCAGCTGCGTCTCAACCTGATAAAGGGCAGCAGCGATATCTTGCTTCGAGTCGGAAAAGGGCTCTCGCCAGTCTTGGTTGTTGGTGATGAAGATCTTGTGCTCCGCTGACAGCACGCCTGACTTCTGGAACTCCCTGAACTTCATGACTGCGCTCAGGTGAGCAAGAATTACATTATGTCCAGCCACATACGGCCAGATGGCCATGTCCATGTAGGGCTGCGCGGAAGGTGCCTTGCCGTATCCACTTGCTAGGTAGGTGAAAGTGTAGGCTTCATTGAAGGTTGCCCACAGCTTCACCTTGGAGCCGTACTCCTTCAACAGGAACCTGACGACAACAGCGCTTGAGAAACGAGAAAGGCTTAGTGACATCAGTGACATCAGCGCAAAAGAGAAACTTCTTGTGTGCTGTCTAGGTGCTCTGCGAAGTTTGTAAACTCTTTGACAATGTTTGAGCTAAGGCCGTTGGGCTTTGGCTTCCCATCTGCACCCATTGTACACTCGTACCAGCCCTCTTTGCCTCCATTGCAGGGCTCATTCGGTGTCTCGAAGTCCAAATGCATCAGTCCTGAAAGCACAACTTTGCAGTATTAGGCTGCAAGCAACGACAACAACCAAAGCTAGAAGCCGTCCTTGTGGAAGATCCCAGTGGTACATAGTAATGATTGGCGTGACACCAGCAGCAATCAGCTCGTCAATCAAATTGTGGTAGAACTGGACACCCTCCTGGTTCACCCCATCTGCGAAAGTACCAGTTGGCACAATTCGAGGCCATGCAACCGAGAACCGATACCACTTCAGGCCCATGGACTTCATGGCTCTCACATCGTTCTTGTACATGTGGTAGTGGTTGTTAGCAACGTTTCCAGTGGCGCCCTTCACGGCGATGACAGAGTTGACCGGGCAAGGAGCCTTTTTGCACACGGCACCTGGCATTCCCACAGTGTTGGCACCAGTGAAGGTGTCCCAAATGGAGGCTCCGCGGCCGCCTTCGTTGTAGGCCCCCTCGATCTGATAGGCTGCGGTCCCGAGGCCCCAAGCAAAGCCTTCAGGAAATTCCGGAATGGGGTCCCATGGATACTCCTCGGGGTACCTTTGCATCACGTCAATCACTTCATGTCTTCAGAATTAGAGTTGTTCTTTTTTACAACCCCTCGGACTTTTAATGCCTGCCTGAACGACACGGGGTTCCTACCTCCCTCGGGTTAACACCTACCTAGTTGCTACTCTAACTAAGGGTTTAGGGTTTAAGGTTTAGGGTTTAGGGTTTAGGGTTTAGGGTTGAGGGTTTAAGGTTTAGTCTTTAGGGTTTGGGGTTTAGGGGTTTCTGTAGATTTGGAAGTGTCTGGGGCATAGATTGTACAAGATGGCGGTCTCTTTGTATTTATGTGGTGTACTGATGTAGAAGTAGCAGCGCTTATCTTGCATAGATGACAGCTGCACAGTCCAAACTTCATACCTAAAGCCCAAGTTCAAGACAACACGACGCCCCTCCCCCTAATACCCCCTTTGTGGCATGTTAAATTATGTTAGGAATATCTAATATTAGGCGGGGTTGGGGCTTGAATATCAGGGGGAGGAGGTTACTGAGATTGAGAGGAATGAGCCCTTGAAGCTGGAGCTGAGACGGCTTTACTTTCGTGGCATCAAATGGTGGTGCACGATACGCAGGGAATAAGGTAAGGTATTATATAGTGATTATCTCGGAATGATATTCTCTTACAGTATTCTCCACTCACCACAAATAAGAATACCTGTCACAGAGAGGGGATGGCACACATTCCCTGGAGGTCTCGCAGACTGCACCGAGGAGGACCCTCCTTTAACTCCCTGCTGGTCAAACTTTCGTGAGGAGACGATTGAATGAAAAGGGTCTTTTAACTCCAAGTTGCTCACCTGTTTTGTACGGAAGTGGCCACGGCGGGCACACCTTGAAACCAGGACACTCATCACCGCGTCCCGTCCGGTGTTGATTCAGCTGCATAAGCTTCACCTCGTCCTCAGCCTCGCAGCCATTGGTCCAGGTGCAGTGCAGGTGCAGTTCAGGTGCAGTTTTGGAGGCACTCTTGATGCACTTACCATGGTCCCTGCGAATGCCCCCACCTGGCAATCATCGCTCCGAGCCAACTTCAGCAAGCCAAGCAACAGGCCTTCCGCACCAAGTTTTCAGGAGATTAGGCCGCGATTTGAATTCATGCTTTGGACAAAACGGCAATATATCAACACCTCCCATCACCTCTAGCCATGCAAACAAGCCACCAGTTTGAAAAGCTGCACGCGCCATGATTGCTGAACCACTGGGACAGCCACTGCCCTCCCGTTTAGAATTAGCGCATGACTAAAAATTTGGGCCGAAAGCTGCTCAAAAAAATGAATCCAATACCCTGGACAGGTCAGCCCACGCTGCACGCCACAGTTGCCGCGGTTCGAAGTGCGGTGGCAACTACTTCACAAAAATGCTACCACCAGATGACGAGCGAGTCAACTTCTGAAGCAACTGATTCAGTAATTGGATTGCCCAGACCAACTTGTGCCGTGGCCCGCAGCCTTTGAACCTTTGGATTTATGTGGCGCTATTGCCGCCGCCTGTTGCAGCACTGACGTAGCTAAGAAATAGCTGATGCGGACGCATTTTTCTATAGCTGTTACTAATGCAAACCTCGAGGGTGAGTACACATCTGATGTCGCAAACACTCTCGCCAACAGCATGCTCACCATCGCAGTCCATCACGCGCACCCACAGGGGCAGCCGTTCACAATTTTCACGGCTAGATTAACTTACAGATGCAGCACAGCAGCTACGTTATCTTGACCTTTGCTCCCTACGGGTCTGGCCCCTAGCACAGAAAACATCTCAGATCATGTCAGCATTCGTCAAGCAGTCCAGGGCGTTCATTCTTGGCCAGTCAGGTCAGCTTTCTTGCGCAGGACAGCACAAACTCAGAAATCTTCCAGTTTGTAACAATATTCAGTCCACAAGCAAGTACGTAATGGACCACATTAGTCCCAGATCTTGCACCTTCAGACTGTCGTCCTAATCAATGCTCAGGATCAGGAAGCCACCCCCAACGGGAGGTCTGATTCAGATCTTCCATCAACACATCCTATTCGAAAACATTTTGTTTAGCGGTTAATTCATAGCTCTTCAACTCGACCGCCGTCTGCCGAACGGCTAATCTGCAAAGCACCGGTATTGGCCCATTGAGCGAAATTTCAGGCATTTCAGCTTGCCACGCAGGTTCTGTTCTCTGCTCTGAGACCAAGGGTGCAAGCTCAGTTTTTGATCGCAACTCTGATGAGCACATGCTCCATGCGCTTCCGCGCTGTACTCGCGAAGCTAACACTGCGCAAGCTGGCAGTTGTGACACCAGCCTGGCTGCGCAAGATCTGAGGGAAAGTCGTAAGGATCATGGTCAAAGCGTCACAGAGGGAGCACAAGATGCGCCCCTGCCAGCTTCAAAGTCTACGGCTGCTACCGAAACGTGTGTTCGTGCGAAGCGACATTGCCACAGATCTCCTCAGCTCTCAGCTTTTTGAGGTGGACTGTAACGAGCCTGACCTTTTTGTGTTTCCATTGCGAGGCGATCTGGGCATAGTCTGGAAAGCCTTGATGTCAGCGACGGCTCTACTGCACCATGGCGCTGTCTCTTGCAACACTTGGAGTCCGCAGGACTTTAGAGAGAGATGAGAGAGAACGTAACCGTGCTTCTGAGTTTTGCCACAATTGTGTTCGAGCAACATGTTTTGGCCAAGGCCAAGCAAAAACACTGCAATCTAGAATCTAAACTGTGGCACCCAAGACTCGCACCTTTTAAAGGGTGCGGGGCTCGGCGGGTTCAGAATGATTCCTGGACAACTGACGTCAGGCTTTCTCTGCCTCGGCTGATCACAGGAATGCGCTTGCAAATGACCAGCTAGCAGTAAGTCTGGAAAAGGCATCCATTAATCCAAGCAGCACCCATGAGGTAGGACATTGCCTTTTGCATTTGCATGTTCACACTTGCGAACTCCTGACAGCGCGCATCTTGCAGCTGATTCCATGTCGCAGGGCTGATATCTACAGTACTGAGATCCTTGTTCGTGGCCAGCTCCTCCTCAGCCAAAGCAAGCTCATGCGTTCGATGAGGTCCCACCGAATCCAAGCCCAAACTTGCGAGCAAGCGTCGTGGTAGCGGACCACCGCACGCTCAATGTCTTCTGAAGTTAGATCGAACTTCTCTTCGACCTCTGCCATGACATGAGAAGGCCTGCTGTAAAATCTGTTGCTTCTGGCCTTGGCACCAACCATAGCCTGTGCAGTGAGCGTGACCGTCTTGCTGTCGTAGGTCGCCTGGAGGCAGATTCAGAGCTATTTAGACCAGATTAAACCTACCTCTCAGCACAGCACGCATCCTATGCCAAACAGCCTGGTTCTTCAGTGTCTTAAACTGCTCAACCAGCTTTTCCACCTCCTCGACAGGGCAGGTCCAGACTCGATTCTGCCCACAGGGAGGACACAGTACGTAAGTTCACATCAGCCACCATCCACTGCCGATCCTCGAGCATGAACTTATGAACCTCGATGACCTTGTCGGCTGAGACAACAGGCACCTGATGTGCAGGCTGAGCTTGCGAACTCGAACAATCCAGCATGTTTCTTCTCAAGTTCGGCTTGCTTGAGCAGACAGATTGGCTCTGCATGCTCTGCTGAAAATTCAGACAACTCGTTCAGCCAGGGGAGCAAGGACACCCTACCCAGCAGTGCACGAGTGAAATTGACGAAGAAATCTGATCTGACCTCTTGAGGGCTGTCCGTCTTCGCGGGCATTCCCATGATGTGATGGATGCCCTCCTTCACCTGAGTAGCATGGGTAACACGGACAGAACGTCGGCGGACTACACATGTCGAGCCAGGAGCACCTTGGGATCATTCTGATGCTTGCCAAGTAGGGCATCGAACTGCTGGAAAGTGAGGCCGTACCTTGGTTTCACTTTTGGCCTTGCAGGCATGTTCTCTTGCAACCTCATGTTCCCGGCCGTTCCAGGGGATCATCCGGCCTGGCATCATCATGGCAGAACCCAGAGTGTTCAAAAATACAGACCATCTGATTATATCGGATTCAGGTTAAAATTGTCCAGGAGATCCCCAGCCCAAGCGAAGAAGCGAGCCGTGTGCGCTGCACTTCCTTCAGCCGCTTGTAGGTCTGGTCAAAACTCAGCTTCCTTAGCCCAGCCCCCGATCCCCCAAAACGTCTCTGAGGTGCGGAGACTGCCATTTTGGCCACCATGCTTGCTTTTTGGGGCAGAACTCATGCCAGCCAAACACTCGTAGTGGATCTTGGACACACCCCAGCACTCTGCACACCTCGACATTGCTGGGGGCTCCGCTTGGACATCAGCTCCCTCGTCAAATTCTTCATGTGGCCCTGGCCATGCTGTCCGTTGCTCATTTCTGTACTGAGTAGCAAAGATAATGCATGTGCTCTGTCTCTGTCCATCAGATATTGGAAGGCCTGAACTGGAGTTGATGTGAGCTGATCTGCAGGTAGCAGTCTAAACATGCCAGGATCCACAAGCATCTTCTCCTGTGAGGAGACTATCTCAGAAAGGATCTGCTGCACCTGCACAGGCTGAATGAAGCGGCACTGACATGGAGCCCTTTTGTACCTCATACAGCGCTCACAAGTCTGTGGGATATGTTCGGCAATATCAAGCGTGAAGGCAAGGTGCCATGCCTGCGCCAGCTCTCCTTCTGGAGTTAGCTTCTTCTCCTGCGTCACAGCACAGTGTTGGGTAAATGGTGGTGCTGCAGCACAAGGCTGCTGGAAGACGGCGTTCCGCGACCTTCTCCTCGCCGTCTGCATCAGCAGGCATCCTGAACGAATTGTGTTTCAGCCAGGACTCGTGTCGAGAACCACACGGTGCATCTCTGCTCCCATTGAGCTCTCTGCTGCTTGTTTTCTGCGTCTTCTCGTAAGAGGTAATACAGAACACAGCCGGCGCCTAAGCGGAACAGGCTGCAGAAGTTGCTTTGCTGAGCTGCCGCCTGGCCTGCTGCACCTGCTGCTGCAAGCAGCAGCTTTTTCCATCCCTCCATGACTCTCACAGAGACGACGAGCCTCCCCAGGTGCCAGACCGACTGTCTTGAATACTTCAAACCAGGCACTGCCAACCTCTACGCTGAGAGCAAGGGACAAAGTCTACTCTGCCCGAAAGAGCCACACGAACATTGTGAACTCTCATCATGGCCAATGGCAGTCAAGGCAGAGAGGGTCGATTTTTCTGGAGGGCTGGTGCCATCAACTAGCACATGACATGCATCGGCCTTTTCCGTCACTGCATCCCACAAACCCCCGAGGGTAAGGAGATGAGCTCAATAAGTCCAGGCAACACACACTCTGCTTGCCCGCACAACGTGCTCCGGACGCCACTCCACTTGCATTGCACTTGGACTGATATGGGCCCACAACAAGACGTTACCTGATTGATGGCATTTCAGCTCTCAACTGTGCGAGGCACGGCGCGGCACGCGGCATTGCAGTGACAGTCCTGCTCATAACGCGCTAACGGCAAAAAGTGGTTCCTGAAGCAGGTGAAGTACGCAGGACTGGCGTCTGCATGCGCGGCATAGTGGAATTTGTAATTCGGCCACAGAGTAAGATTTCGCATCTTGTGTGCCAAGGTCTGACATGCATGAGCTGTATTGCTGATGCTTCACGTCAGCTGCCCAACACGACCCGTCGAAGCTAATAAGAAGCACATTGGCAAGGTGATGTGGCCGCAACCACTCCGATCATTCCTCCTCTCGCACCACATCACCATGCCAGATCCTGCTGGAAGCTCTCCTTGCTAAAAGAACATTGCTTGGCAACAAACCAAAGTCTAAGCTAGAAAAGCCTCCCGCATGGAGCCGCTGGATCGGCTCGAAAGTACCATTAACTTTGCAAGTGACCTCCGTGATGAGATGCTCTGCACCACACAGAGACAAGACTTTGGAAGAGCGATTCAACAATCAAAAAACGATGGCCCGGTTCAGGGCTTTCCTTCTTCCTTCACGTTAGGAATCCTAGAGTATTGATGACCCTTCAGGACCCGCGCTTCTTCAACTTGACAGCAAAGAGTATGCTCAAAGATCCTTGTAGCGTGCTGATTATAGCTCCTCAACATGCAGGCCACGTCTTTAAGACACATTAGGAGCCCCCCTT
The DNA here is from genome assembly GCA_905231905.1 of Symbiodinium pilosum. Taxonomy (NCBI): domain Eukaryota; class Dinophyceae; order Suessiales; family Symbiodiniaceae; genus Symbiodinium; species Symbiodinium pilosum. The sequence continues at coordinate 19,479 of CAJNIZ010042624.1, read as the reverse complement.
GGGCCTCACGTTTCAACACTTCGCGTTGAAACGGTTTCTAGAAGCTAGATATTTCGGACTGGGAATCTTCTTCATCCAGACACACCCCGGCCCTGCTGTCAGCCAATGAACGGCTAGGGCGTCAAAGCTGCCGGTCTTGCAGGAAAATGCATTAAAGACTCGGCCACTTTGAAAGAGCGATCCTTCCAGCAGACCAAAAACCAGTGCTAGTTGAATCTGAAGGCAGTCATAGTCTAGTCAGCTTGCTATTTGAAACCATGGAGTTGAACCTGTTTCTGCAATGAATCCATTGTTCAGGAAGAGATACAATCACGCCTTTTCAAAGGACAGACAGTTCTTCAGCAAGTGCTGGGGCAGGGGAATCCAAGCAACAGAAATGCACCTCGTCAGATTACAAAGTCGTGCATGAGAATTACAATGGAATAATTACATGTCTGGATGGAAAATGCCCAATTCCTTGAAAACGAGCTGTGGTCATGGGTCACAGCCCACACGATCAATCATCGACCTCAGATTTGGAATGCTGCGGTCAAGAGCATCATCTTACTAGGATGCACCAGTCTTTTTTTCAGGGCCTGACATCCCAATCTAATGCACCCCTACCATACTCAAGGCTGTGCTTCGGGGGTTCTAATCTCCCCAAAGCCTCAAGTCTTAAATAATTACCTTGAAGGGCTCAAATAAACATAGGTTGCATGCAGGCTGTCCTCTGGCTGGGCCTCCGAACAAACCACTCATGCTGCAGCGCCTCTTCAGCCGACGATGGCCTTACGCAGAAAACTTCACGGAAACCTGAATCCGATGACACTCTTGCTGTGACAAGCGAAGGGCCTTTTGCCTGGCTCAAAAGCCAGGAGCCACTGGCAGAAGCTGCAGCACCTGCAACTCGACGGCGGACGTCTTGCTACCCAACCAGAGACAGCCCTCCAAGCACTCAAGATAAGGCATGGGCAAAGGCTGCTTTGGCCAGGGGTCACACCTTCAAAAAGCTTGAAAGATGCTGATTTGCATGCCAGACCAGTCTCGCCTGCCTCCAGTCAATAGGCTCTGCCTTTAATCGCCTGTACACATTCCTGAAGCCAGACGCAGGCAATTGGAGTTCAAGCGGGTCGATCGAGTAAGAATCAATCTTGTCACAAGCAGAAGTGGCTATTGAAACTAAATTGCCGTCACCTGCCAAACAGGTACGTGTGGATGTACTGAGCAAGTTGCATGGTCCAGCCGCGGCTTTTCGGGGACTGTTGAAGCACAGACATTTCCTGACACAATCACAAATACGTGCCGCCTCCATAGCAGCATGTGCATGTGTTGCATCCAGCCTCTTGAAACAGGGCGTTGTCAAAGGGCATCTTCCCCGCCATCAAGAGGTAAAGAATGATGCCTCCATCCGTTTTGAAATACACAAATGGGGGCAAAAGCTTCGCCCGGATCGCAATCAACATGCGGCATCGCTTGGTCCGAGCCTATGCTATAGAGATCGCTGGCGGGCGAGAAGTAGCCCAGGAAGGCTTCAGGCCTGCACAGACAACTTCAACATCTTCTGGATCTAGCATCCATCGCGTATATGCAAAACTGATGCTACTGGTGATAACCAAAATCAAATGAAGCAACGTTAGGCGTGTGTCTCGCTTCTATGGCACGCTGTTAGCCCACGTCAGCCCGACACCGATGCCCTGACACTAAAACCCGCGTCAGGCTAATTTCGCTCCTCGAGGTGACCAGGCACTGACCATGTTTCACTTCATGTCTGCGAGATTTCATTGTTGCCCTTCCAAATGCTCCATCGACTAGGGATCCGGCGCACTGAAATAAACAGTGCCGCAAAAGTACTCGCAGGATCTCGGAGTCTTTGCAGAGGCCTTGTAGTCCTCGTTGCATTCAGAACATAGGCTGTTTGTCAAGTTCGACACATACAAAACCGAGGGAGCAAGAAAGTCGAGGTAAACAGAACTCAGTACGCGACTGGGTCAGCATGATCGAAGTCAATGATGGCCACTTGACGAGACTTGCCTGTTGGACTCATGTCATCGTCGCCTTAGAACATCGTGTTCATTTCTGGTTCTTACTGGCTTGCCGACTGTTCCTGGGTCCGGACACAATCGCATGACCAAGTTGTCCTGCTCGGCAACTACTCCGCTGTCAGTCAGACTGTCTAGGCAGCGCTAGAGCCACTGATGACCAAGGTGGCAGTCCGGCTTCAGGTCACGATGAATCATGCCCTGCTCGTGGACGTGCCCAATCGCCTCTCCGGGCCAAACTGCAACAACATGCAACAACGCTCTCTTCGGCTAGACTAAAGGGCCTCAAGGATCCCGCGCATCAACCGCCGAACTTCTTGAGGAGGCATCACTCCATCCTGCCATGGTGATGCAATGGACCCGCATTATCCCTCCCTGCGTGGGAAACATTCACGCTGTTTGAATAAGACTTCACCTGTGACTCAGCCAGACCCGCCTCAAACTCTTTCAACAAGCCACCGAAAAATGAACCTCCAGTGGCCTGAGCGCAGGCAGGTCCCTAGCGCGAACACACATCATTCGAGAGAAATCAAGACAGTTCGATGGATGTGTCAGGATAAATTACCAACATGCCTCAAACCTGTCTCGAATAACGAAGCCGGAAGGCCTGCTCCATAACAATGTAGTAAAACTGGTTGTCTTCCAGCACCTCTTGGAGGGGAAGAACCTCGACTGAGACAAGCAATTGACACCACAAGCACCTTTGCGCAATGCTGCTCTTCTGCATATCTGCTGGGCTCCATGCGCCAACATGTTCAGGCAAGTTCAGGAGGTTGAACTCAGAATGTGAAAAAAGTCATCAAAGAAAGGAAGACACATTTGCCCTCAAGCCGCAGACCAAAGACTTTCTGAACTGCTCTTCCATGGAAGCCTCGCGTAGGGACCTAAGATTGCCAGTTTGGTGCTTCCGGATTCGGCTGAGAAATATCCTCCATCGTCTTGGTGGACACAATTTTTCTCGGCAGAACCAGCCCCTGGACCTAAAGCGCTGCCTGTGTGCTACCTGACCTCGGTGATCTTCCCTACCTTCGTAGCTTTCATCCTTGGGGGAGTATACAGTGGTTATATTAGAGTTATATTGCGGGAATACAGGGGTTATATAGGGGCTTTATAAGGGTTATGTAGGGGTTTATATAGGGGTTATATATGGGTTACATAAGGGTTATATGAGGGCTTTATAAGGCTTACTACAAGTAGCTCTCATCCCATTGACCGAGCTTAAGGCTTCTTGGACCGCATCTTCATGACCTGCAGAAAACACTGGGCTCTGGAGCCAAGGAGCAGCTTCCAGCCGGCAAAAAGCATGCCAGTAATAACAGTAATATAGTACTAATACTAATAGTGGTAATTATATGAATAGTAATAATAACCGTATGAATAAGAAGAATATGAATAATAGCAATAGTATTAATAGAAGCAATGATAGTAATAATAATCATAAGCCGAGGTCACTGCATACGTTCGGAACGGCACATCTGAATGGATAGGCTTTGGCTCACAGACCTCAGTCTCTTCAACATACTGCCTCCACGTGTAAGTTAAGCCAACCCCACACTTGAAGCACTTGAACACACGTCCAGAAAGGATGCTGCGACGACTTTGCCGCCGTCCCCTTCCTCCTGCAAGACCTGTAGGCGGATTTCAACACCCGGCAAAATGAGTATTGGCTTGGAATGAACACTGCATCGAGCCAGCCTCGTTCCAAAGATACAGGTCAAAGATCTTTTCCTCCGTCGTTCCAGCAAAGCACACAATTTCGGCGTGCACAAGTTCACAGTGACTTACTCTGCCAGATTTGGCTGGAATGCTGTAAATCGCTGCGAGGTTTGCTTTCTGCGTTTGATTTGCTTGTGCGGGTATGCCGCCCAAATCCCTACACAAGCAGAAATGAAAAAAGTTCCAAACAACCATCACATCCTTTGCGCTGGTTATGGCGAAACCCCGTATGAGCTCACCCGGTTGCATTCTGCAGAATTGTGATCAGGATCTGCCAAAAGCACACATTCCACCACGAGTCACATCGCAGGCGCACTGAATCAGATCTCTTGTATGAGCTATAGTCTAAACTCCTAGTATCCCGCAAAAAGCCCCTATAATACTCCCCTATAGAATCCCCTATATAACCTCTTTTAAGGAGGTTAGATTATAGCTCACGTTCCCTTTATCGAAGCACCCACCTGTGGTATCGCATTGGGTTCTGTGATGGCAACAGGCCAAGAAACACCAACAACCCCCAAGCCCTAAACCCTAAGCAGCCCCAAACCCCAAACCCTAGATAACCTGCTTTGAACAGCCAAAAGCCCTAAACCCTACACCACCCTGGACAACCCAATAGCCTCCCGAAAAAATGGAAACTGTAAACAACCCAAATCCTAACCCTACACCATCCTAAACAACCCCAAGCCCGAACGGCTTTCGGAACGAGCCTTGTTGCTGCGGTTTAAACCAGATTTCCGTAAATAAGGAGCACTTTCGGCCCACGCTTGCCAGTTTTTGTCTGATTTTGTAATTTGCAACGTACACCGTTTTCTAGTTTTCGTTCATGGGGTTCGCAGTTCATCACATTTCATTCCACTCTTGCCAGTGTTTGGAAGATGTCACGATGTTCAGCTTGATTCTCAAACGCGAGTGGATTCATTTGCTGATTTTATTGATGCTGGCTTCGCGGCGGCTTCCGCTAAAGAGGTGTGCATCTGGTCGGACACTGGCCCTTGCTTAAGCATCTCACGAGCTTAATGGCGGATTGTCGCGTATTCGAGGATTCTCCAATACGAGTCGGTTCGACTCCGTTGATGTTGGCATTGCGGCGGCATCTACCGCGGATGGAAGTTACCGCACACCTCCCCCCCTTATTCTCCCCCTACGCTCAGAACCATGGCGGCAGAAGCGCTGGAGATGGTTCTAAGAACTGGAAAAACATTTAGGCCAGCGCTCGGGTGAGATTTAACGACTCAAAACCATTGACCCATTAGCGCTAAACAGCCCCAAACCCTGTCCAACCCCAAACCCTAAGCAATCCCAAACCAAAGACAGTCCTACAGACCAACCACCCTAAACAAACCCAAAGCCTAGACACCCTAAAACACCCGAAGCCGAAGCCGAAGCAAAAAAACAAATTATTCACTTCAAGCATCCCCACCCTAAAGCCGTTACTGCACAAGAAGTGTAACGTTTCCCTGCCCTGCCTCAACTGTCTTCCTTGCAGCACTGCAAATGCGCTGCAAGAATATTGATACTCTGCTGTTGGGCAC
>CAJNIZ010042624.1:0-14110 GCA_905231905.1 Symbiodinium pilosum | reverse complement strand
TAAAATCTAACAACCCCACTGCAATGGTGGGGAACTAAACCTTACATAGCCCCAAACGGCCAATCCTCAAACTAGCGAAACAGTACTCCACTCCTCAAACGAGGAGGCCGTCGTTTCGTGGTTGAATTGATGCGTTTCGTTGCTTGGACCACAAATGGCTGCAGAGGCCTCATCCGTTTGATCTGCGCGGCTTTGCTCCACTTTACCAAGAGAACCATATTACCCCCCATAATGGGAGAATCAAAAGGACAAGAAAATAGAACATGACATGGAAACTCGGATTGTGTAGATCTGATTCCAGGATCTGATTCCCAATTCCGAGTCGCACCCATGTTGATGTGATACCTACAGCATTGGTGTTGAAAATAAGGTGGTGTTGAAAATAAGGTAAGCTGCAAATTGTTTGTCCACTTCATGCACCCTCCCAGGCGTCAGAAAACTATCTATCGTGTGTTGTCTCTCGTGCCATTCTTGCAGTAGGTGCCATAGACATAATCAGGGTAGCGCTGATTTTGTTGAAGTCAGAATAAAAGCATGACATAGAATCACAGCATCAAGCATTTCAAGAGTGATTCCAATGGCTTCTCAAGTCCAAATTGCCGAACTTGCCTGGTCCCGTCACATCATGATGCAGATACACATTTGGAGCACCACTACATCTGATACAGTTGGTATCTGACCCCACAAAAACAGAGCAAATGATTCACGCCTTCTCGTCCATCATGCGAAGGTCCTTTTCCTCAAGTTTGCTGCCGCTAATGCACCAAATGTTGATCGGCAGCAGGCGTCTTGGTTGCCGACCGGATGAAATGAGGGCATCCTTACGTGCATAGGCTTGACGTGTGAGCTTGACATGTTCAGTCGTCGCATTCAAATGCCACAATGGAGCTGCAGCAGCAGCAGCAGCAGCACTGTGCATCCAGCGGGGTAGGCGATCTGGAAACTGGAGAGTCAAAGCCGCGCCTGATCACATGTTCCGACCCTAGTCCATGTGGCAGCTTCTTGCAAGTGACGGAACAGCGGCAGTGCTGCTTTCTGCTTTCCAAGACAAGTTCACATGTTGAGCTTCCACGGCCACAGGCTTGCATATGATGAAGCAACGCGATCATGGCGCTACACTGCACGAGAGCCTAACAGCACATTCTCCACTCTCTCCGGCCTTATGCTTCCCAGCGAAGGCGGGCTCGTCCCTTGCCTCTGCAATAGCCTGTAGGTAAGGTTCTGCCCAAACCACATCCAAGTCCTTTGCATTCCTACTACAGGCTGTCAGAAGCAGGCCTCGACTTGAACTCGTTCGGCAGCAGAAGTGGCCTTACGAAGGTACTCTTTTGACTGAGCTTAGGCAGCTTAGGTAATTACTGATATCCTTCGCGCACAGGATCTCTAGGCAATCCAAAATATTTGGATGCCGGCAGAAACCACCAAAGCCAAGGCGGAGGAGAGAAGCCAAAGGAATGTAAGGAGCGGACTGCGTTTCCGAGTCACGGCCTTTTTTGGGGAAGTTCACAGAATGAAAGCTCTGACAGGTCTCTGACAGGTTTCAAACAGCTGCTGAGGCTTCAACGGCTTTTGGCAGTCTGAGGCTTCGGGGACAGCACCTTTAGCAGAATTGGAAGTGCCCTCACGGCTGCAACCAACTTCACTGTGCTGAGCCCTGAACCAGCCCCGAGGCAGCAGACAAAGGACTCCGACCCGCCTGAAGCATGAACTTGCCACTTGTGGAGGGTTCTAAGTTTTCTTTCCACATGTCACAGGCGCTGGCGTCTGGGCTTGGTGGCTCTTTGCAAGGGCTGTCTGTGCCAGGAAGCTTCAGACTGCTCTGCATGCATTTTGCCTGGGAAGTTCATAGCCAAGAAACGTCTGCAGGGCATCGAAAGAGAAACCATGGGAAACACTTGCGAAACGCCAAGGGCCCAGCCAGCATCAAAGCTACCTGAGACTTGTATTTTGCGAGGCCCGAGATCAAGCCAGGTCAAAGGCTTCTGTGCTGCGCACACATTATACACATGACCTCTGAGCCACCCGCAGACTTCTCTTTCCTGTCGCTATCTGCAGGCTTCTCTGGTCTAGCATCGGGAAGGCCGCCCAAACCTCAACTGACTTGCTTCAGCTACCTTTATCAGTACAACACCTTCGACAGGAAAGCGGCTGGACTTTGAATTTTTCCGCTCCAGGGCCTCGGCCAAAACGAGTCATAACCAAAGGTCCAGATAATTGGGAAAAATGGGATTCAAGTTGCATGCACTTGGCTGCTTGGCTCAGGATTCCTCCCTGGCACCAAGGCCGGAGCTGGTGAAGGAACTGGTGAAGGAACTTTGGTGAGGGAGTCGCAGGTACTGACGGAGCTCACATGCCTCGTCCTGCCAGCACAGCCCGTGGCCCGCGAAGCACAAAAATGTCGACAGATGTCAACAGCATGGACAGGATCAATCAACACAATGGGATTTGCACTGTCTTCTTTTATTATGAGGCCTGCCACTTACTGAGCGAATTGCACCTGTTGTACAGTTTTCGTCCCAGCAGTCATTGTTGCACTTTGCGTCCCATCGCCGCTTGAAGGGAAGAAGCCTTCCAGGACAGGCTCCCTGCATGCTGAGCTCAGCGTAGCCCTGCGTGCTCAAGACTTCGGGTCCCGACCCAAATCTTTCGTCCGCACAGAATGGAGACTTCTGTTGGTTTTGGGACTGCCGTCCTGAGCGGACATCATCTTAGGGGCTTCTGCATCTTCTTGCAGAACTTGACCCTAACAATCCCAAAACAAAGTCCACCTTTACAGACCGCCAGCAAACGGTGCTTCTGCACGAATCCATCTTGGCACCGGGCGGTCATGAATGCTCCAGCCGTGCTCCGTCCTGTATGCCACCACGTTACACTTCCCTCTCCTCTCTTCTGTGCCAGGGCGTCTAGAAGGGGGTGGCATCATGTGCTCAGAAAGATGTGTTCAAGCAGCCGGTGGAGTGGATTCAGCAGTTTGCATGCATGAGCCCACGTGGTTTTCAGCCCGCCCAGTAGCCAGTGGCGAAAAACTAACCCTGCAATAATCAGGATGTGCTACAATCATCCATTCCCTGCCTTTTGGTGAGCACGAAGGAGATGAAGGATGTGTCGCCTGAACCCATTGGGACGCAGAAGCCAAGCTCCAGGCTACATTTTGAGAACACCTTCCAACAACTCTGTACCAGTAGCTCAACAAGCCTTTGTAGGATTCACAAGCAGCAATGCTGCAGAAGAGTTCGAGACCCGGTGAAGGCTACCAAGCTTCCCATCATTTTTTCTGTGCATCCTGAGCTTTTTGTCTCAGTTGACTTACGGCTCAGTAGAGCATGTTGCATCTATGTTGACAGAGCAGCCCCAAGCCAGCCTGGTCGGCTTGGCGCGGTCGTAACGGCCTTAAGCTCAAGCCATTTTGAGGAAAAAGCAAAAGGCAAATGCAGACACGCAACCGAATGTAGTCTGTTCATCTGCGAAACTTTGGCTCTGACAGTCTGGCCAATCCAGTAGCCCCTGAAAAGCTGCTTCTCCGCCTGCAAAGAAGCCCGGGGAAAGCGAGTCCCTATTTCGCCCACGCCCCTAACCTCCAAAAGGCCTCGAAGTGGCCTGGAAGCTCCTAAGCCTCTAAACCTCTAAGCTTAAAAAAATGCCCACGTCTTCCTGAAGATTCTAAGCCTGGAAGTCCCGAGAGGCCTATTCAAGCCGCAAAGCGTAGGCGCTTGCAAGCGACGCTTTTAGGCGCTTGGGTAAGTTCAGTGACTTTTAAGCGCTTTGAGGTGCCAAAATCGATGTCCAGGCACTTTGCCACTTCGAGGCTTTGGTGTCTCGAGGCGCTGACATAGGTGAAGCGGCATTTTAGAGCCTTACACGCTTAGCTTTTAGACGCTGTGCCTAAATAGTGGGATTGACTTTTACCCTGCAATGTGAAAGAAAGCCTAGCTCTGACTGATCGATTCACAGATGCGGAAAAGTCTAAGCAGGTCGTGCCTGAGCGTCGTCATATTCAGCAGCAAGGTCGTTACTGCATCTGGCCCTACGTTTCTATTGGAAAGCTGGCTTGATGATGATTTGATGCTCCCCACTGCTCCGTCCAAAAACATCATTCCCCAGCACGGTCTGTGCTGGGGCTCCATAGTCCTTGCATTGTGCCCCCGATGTCCCCGGCCTACGTCAGTTCTGGAGCCATCGGCCATGCTTCGTGCTTCACAAGACAACTGCGCCCTTTTGGGGGGAGGGTAGCAGTGTGGTGTATTTGGGAAATTTCAGGGTTCGTGGCTTCATGCCACACATGTAGCTAACAGCGACATGGTCTCGTCAAGGGTTTTTAGGAATGAATCAGCGCTGCAAATGCATCCCTGTTGGCCAGGTCTCTATTAAGAGAGGCTGCAACCCATCCCATCAAGGGCCAATGGCTCAGAGCCAACAGGCCGCATGATACCATGTCCCTCGGCAAAGCATGCAAAGCATGCCAAGCATCTAATCATGCGTTTTGCAGCCCATAGAGTGGTCTTCACCCCCTGGGCCGCCATCGCAATCTAGCAACACTTCTTGGATGCTTATGCTTACAGCCTTGCTGAAGAGAGCTCAGAGAGCTCAGAACTACGAGCAAGCAGAGTCAGAACCACTCAAAGGAGGCACAAAGCTCGACAAGCATGCAGAGGTCGCTTGGTTCCGGCGGCTCTAACAGCCGGCCAATCGCGTGGCCTGGAGGGCGCTTGAGGTAAACTGAGAGGACGTCTCACTGTGTCTCCAGCCTGACCACTCCTCAATGTCCAGGAATGGAATCTCCAGCTTCCCCACAAGGTAGTCTTGAAACCAGCCCTCGCGGAAAACACTCACCTCAAAAGACCCACAAGAAAGAGGCCAGTTGTACACGCACATTGAGCGTGAAGTCTGTCAATTCCATGTCAAGCTGCTGCCAGCACGGTGTCAACTCGGTGAACGTTGAAGCTGAAGTTGCAATCCCAGGTTGGATTTTCACCCGGGACTTTCTCAGACTGGAAGCTCTGTTCTCCGACGCGCCTCAGAGGCTCTGCTGCTCCTGCCCTCCAAGCTCACGGACTCAACCTACTGCACAACCAAGGTTCACTTCAGCAAAGTTGAAGCCAGAAAGCAAATACCTGATTTGGCAGAAAGGGCAAGACAAATCAAACACAACAAAAACAACACAGGGAAGTGCATGGATGCACCACGGTCTAACACACTGCCTGGATTTGAAACACGCGCAAGCGCTGGCTCTCGCTGAGCGGCTCTGGCACGGGGAGGTCACGCGCACGCAGCAGGCGAACCTTGAGCGTACCGATGGGGGCGGCAGGCTGTTCTGCATCCTCCTCCAGATGTCACATCAGCTTAAAACCAACCTCAGAGCTTGGCCTAATTCATGTTTCTGCAAAACTCTCAATGAGAAAGCACAAAAGGCGGCCTGTCTGCCCAGAAGGCTTTTAGAGAGCACGCAGGTGTTTGTGAAGATCCCTGCCGCATGCAACTCATTCGAGGGCGTGCGCCTAAGAATCCTTAGATGTCTCAAACCTGGCCACTTGGCCGACCATTACATGCACTTGGCATGCCGTCGAAGCGCTGAGTGTTATTCACCTTGGCCTCAAATGCCGACCTCAGGAAACACGGTGCGGAGGGATTGCCCAAGGCATGGCTGGATGAGCAGGAATCAAGTTTCGAGACAAGCAGCTGCTTCGCCTGAAGCATTAGCTCCAAACGACGCTTCTCTTCCTCCGCCTTTCGGACCCTCTCCTCCTCTTCCTTCTCGATCAAGGCCTTGCTGTATGGAAGCTGTCAACACCAGCACGTGTGGAACTGCTCTGGCGCGTGCCAGCATCCTATTCTCAATGGGGCCCAAGCCATTTGCGCCCGCCGTTCCTCCTCCTGCTTTTTGCGGCGCTCTTCCTCCTGACAGTTGGTTGGGGAGCAGAGTCAGCAAAGCAGCCTCAGGTGGCCAGAAACCACCACAGGAGCTGGCTGTGATGTGTGTGTAGATGTTGTGCTCCTTCTTTAACTCCTCCTCCTCCCTCCGTGTCCGCTGGTGGACAGACTCTCCCTGACGGGTATAGGCCCGCGTCAGCTTCTGATGGCAAACCTCCAGGAACTTGAAGGTCCGTTCCGCCTGATTAGCGGAGATTAAAGAGGCAAGCATATGTCATACGTCACCTATGCAGGGCTTTTCAAGCACGATTTAAACTTCGCCTCGGGGTGACCGTTCTTGTCTGGATGGAAAAGCAGACGCTGTCTGTTTAACTTGCCCTTCAACTTCTGCATCACCGGATCAGAGGGATCCATGGATCGGCTACTTGTAGGAGCAGGAAGATCAAAGAAGGCCCACATCTCATCCAAATTAATCCTGACACGTGATCTTCGTGCAGGTCGCGAATGGTGAATGAAAACAACACAAGTCCAACTTCCACTCTGGGACTGACATGCCGTCACATTAGGCAAGCGTCGGGTCTGTGCGCTGAACATAGGCCCGCAGGGACATGATTTTCTCTGCGGCCTTTTCTGCCTCTCATCAAAAAACACATAGAACACAGACACAACGCAGAAAGAGAGAGAGAGAGAGAGAGAGACAGAGAGGCTGCAATGGATGTGAAGCGGTGCACCTGCTCGGGGTTCATGCGGGAACCCACAAGTTCCTTGGCCTGGCTCCTGCAAGAGAATCTCGCTCAGTTGGCAAACACGAGGGCACAAGCAGCGTTTTCAAAGCAAAAGGAGCCCGTCCTTGGGCTGAGCGGCTTTGGCTTCGGCTTCGGCTTTGGCTTTGGCGCTGGAGGCGCTGGAGGCGCCTGGGGCGCAGCCGTGCCAGGCTGGGCAGTGCCTTCACAAGATGATTAGAATGGGAAGGCTAAGACGGCAATAGCACGCAATAACTTTCGAGTCAAATCTTTGCCGGCCTGTGGGCTCAGTCGGTTCCTCTCGAACTTGTTTGTGCGACGACCCCCTTTTGCAGATCAGGGCTGGAAGCGTCGTGAGCATTCCAATCCTGATGGCAGGCAACTGGGACAGTGCATCAGATGCGTTAATTTGCTCTGAATTTCACATCCCAATCAGTTTGCAAAACAGAGAAGTCTAACTGACTTGGCAGCGTGATGGTCTGGGTCTAGAGAGCTTTCCTGAAAAACATAAAGCAAAAACTTTGAAATGATAATCACTTTGAAGCAAAGCTCAATATGTGCAACAACCCTTGCAGACCAGCGTCAGAAGCGCCACAAAATAGGCAGAACGGTCGAAATTGGCAAGGTCGCTCCAAGCCTCCGAAACCCAAACATCGACTTTAAACACCAATGCTTACAGGTCACAACTCCCTTGAAGCTCTTGGAGTAGAGCTTAAACTGGATGGCACCAATAAGCAGATTTATTATCATTTGGCCAAACAAGAATTAGAAAGAACAAGCTGAAGACTCAGCAACGCTAAGACCCCTTCCCGATCTGCGGGATGTTTTCGTGCAAATGTCATCCTACCCATCCTGGGCAACGAAAGATCCTGATTTAAGATATGAGCTATATTCTAACCTCCTGAAACGGGTTATATAGGGGATTATTTCGGGACTTTTATAGGGACCGTTATACACTAGGCGTTTAGATTATAGCTCAAATGTCTCCTGCACTGCCCACCTCCTCGACGGATCCAAGCTGCCATGTGTCCTCTGTGAATCCCAAGCTGACGAGAATTCCTGCCATGATGCTAGGATGGGAGACCAACACGGAAAGGGCCAAGTTATACAAGGGAGCGCCGAGGCATGACAATCTGATTTCTGCGAAATCCAGGCCTATCAGACTTGCAAGCAGGACGATGACTGCAACGGAGGCCAGGTGCAAGCAACACGTATTCTCGTTTGCCATGCTCCTGCACAGCTTCAAGGCAGGCTTTGTTCAGCCAACAAACCGTGTTGACATGACGCTGGCCTGCAGTCTGCTCACCAGTATCTAGCAAAGTCCATGGCTTACACATGCTGCTGGAGAACTACGAATATGCAAGGTTCATGAAGTACCTGACCGCCTGCTTTGATTCCAGAAAGCTGTTGAGGCCCTTGTCACATAGTGGTCGAGGCGTGTTCAGAAATCTATGGCTGCGAGCATGCCACCCAAAAATATTCATCGAGGAAGGCTTCCTGGGTTGTTTACCAAAGGACCATGGGTCACGTACGCGTTGCCCCGTCCATTGTTTTCTAGGTGGGTCCATGGGCCCTTTCCAAACCAAGGAAGCACTTCTGATCGGTGCGGAAGGATTAAAGCTCAGGCCAAAGTGAGGATCCAGGGGTAGGGGTGTAAAGTTCCAAGACTAATAGCCATTAATACCTCGGATGTCCTGTAGTGATTGTTCCTTTTTGAGCAATCCCTTCCAAAATCTAACTAAATATTTAATGATTCGATCATCAATAATTTGAAACAATCAAATCGGCAACTCGTATATACAAATGTATAAAGTTGACAAAGTGAACATACCTGAATGTACTCCACTGGGCTGACATGTGCACATGTGCAAACTTGTTCTAACCACACAGTTTTCCTTGGAAAGCGATAGGGGAAGGTACAGGTACGCCTGCATTAGCTGCTGTTGCAAATATTGCCCCCGAACCAAGATCCCTAAGCATGAATCCAATGGGCTCCTCAGTCCACGCATGGAATGAATCAGGATTCACACGTGCCACATTCACCCTTCATCACTTCCCCGTGACAACGCCATCCACAAGGAGACCCTCTCGTCTCAAACCAGACGATGAACCAAACCGGACCGGATCCACAGTCTAACTTTTCAACGTCCAACACAAGATCCACGATCTTGCAGCCCACACCGTAAAAGTGGAAATCTAGGCGCAACGCTGCCTCGGAAAAAGTTGCTCCTACTCATAGATCTGAAACAGCATCTCCGCAGCATCAAGGCGGGGCGTTTTTGTGCGACCCATCTCTGCCCGGTTTGCAAACCTTCGTTCACCGTGGCATGCACATATTGCCATCACTTGGGCATCTATGGCCCGCACAAACACCTATCGACCTTTTGGCTTGGGCAATCCAAACCTATCAATGGGTGACACAACACTTGCTCCTGAGGCCACATCATTACCACCCTGTGACCTAGGCACGACAAACCTGACCGGCATGGCAAACAAGTAGCTGCGGAGCAAACCAACATCCTACTTGCAACATTCGTTCACCATGGCCTTCTTGCAAACACGCAGTCAGCATGGCATGGCAAACCTGCGCCTGTAGCCCCCACATTCACATATTGCTCTCTGAGCATATGTGGCCCAAACATGCGTCTGTTGACCTCATGACTTGGGCAATTCAAACTTATAGGTGCTGCAGCACCTGCTCCTGCAAGCCGCATCGTTGCCACCCTGCATCCTGGGCACGACCAGCACACGGTAACGTGGATATTTTGAATGGCATGGCAGACCTGTACCCGTGGGGCTAACGTGTGTGGCAGACCCGCACCTCTGGGGAGCTAACAAGATCCTGGCTTGCAAACCTTCATTCACCATGGCAATGCATAATATCATTTTTCTCGACTCTCCTCGTCCGAACCTCCCTGCAGGATCGGAACCCCGATCCGGACCTGGAACCGACCCGGACCCGGACCCACCCGGACCCGGATCCGGACCCCCGGACCTGGATCCAGACCCGCCCGGACACCTGCACGCCGTATTGCCAGCAATCCGGATTCGGACCGGTCTGCTCCCAGACCCTGACCCGACCCTTGGAATCGGGACAGACCTGGACCCCGCACGGTCATGACAGTTATGCATGTGTTAAAGAAATCCAAGTTCAAAAGCACTTCTATATTTCTCCACCAACTTTTCGATACCAACGATTATCCTATATTTTTTGACATAGCCCGGTAAATTCAGTGATGGTTCTACGTTTGCCGACACCAAACTTGCATAAGCCACGACAGATCTACATTGTTTTTGGAAGAGAACCATTCAACAACTTCTCTATATCTGTGTACAACAAGCTTGCAAACAATGACAGTTCTGCATTTTTCCCATTCAAAGCTTTTAGGGTGTGGGTTTTTAGGGCTGGGGTTTTTAGGGTCAGGGTTTTGGGGGTTAGAACTTTTCGGTTTAGGGTTTTTAGGGTTAGGGTTTTAGGGTTTTAGATTTTAGGGCTTGGGTTTTAGGTTTAGGGTCCTCAGGGTTCTGTAAGGCTGGGATTTTGAAAGTTAAGGTTTTTAGGGTTGGGGTTCTTAGGTTTCAGGGTTTGAGGGCTAGGATTTTTAGGGTTAAGGTCTTTCATGTTATTTGTGGGGTTACGGTTTTTACGGTCAATGTTTTTAAGAATTAGGGTTAAGGTTTTTAGGGTTAATGTTTTTTAGGGTTATGGTTTTTAGGGTTAGGGCTTTTAGGGCAAGCGTTTTGCGGGTTAGGGTTTTTAGGGTTAAGGTCTTTAATGTTTTTTAGGGTTAGGGTTGTTGAGGTTCGTGTCTTTAAGGTTTAAGGTCTTTAAGGTTACGTTTTGTAGGGATATGGCTTTTAGGGTCAAGGTCTTTAGCTTTAGTGGTTTTTGAGTTATTGTTTTTGCGGTTAAGGTTTTCGGGTTAAGGTTTTTTGGGCTAAGGTTTTTGGGATAAGGTTTTCAGGGTAAAGTTTTTAGGGTTAAGGTTTTTGTGGTTAAGGTATTAAGGTTAGGGTTTTGGGGATAATGTTTTTAGGGTTATGGTGGGTTAGGGTGTTTAGGGTTAGGGTTTTCAAGGTTACGGTTTTCAGGGTTAGGGTTTCGGGTTAGGGTTCTAAGGGTTAGGGGTTTTAGGGTTTGGGTTTTTAAGGTTAGGGTGTTTCCGGGTTAGGGCTTTGAAGGGTTAGGGTCTTTAAGGTTCGTGTCTTTAAGGTTAGGGTCTTTAGGGTTACGTTTTGTAGGCACATGGCTTTTAGGGTCAAGGTTTTTAGCGTTGGAGGTTTTTGACTTATAGGGTTTTCGGGGTTAAGGTTTTTAGGGTTAAGGTATTCGGGATAGGGTTATCAGGGATAGGATTTTAGGGTTAAAGTTTTTAGGGTTAGGGCTTGGGGGCTAGGGTCATCAAGTTTAGGGTTTTGATGGTTCGGGTTTTGAGGTTTAAGGGTTTTAGGGTTTTTAAAGGTTGGGAAAGTGTTTAAGGTTAGGGTTTTAAGGGTTAGGGCTAGTAGGGTTAAGGTTTTTAGGGTTAAGGTTTTTAAGGTTAGGGTTTTTAAGGTTAAGGTTTTTAGGGTTTTGGTTTTTAGGGTTTAAGTTTTTAGGGTTAGGATGTTTAGGGTTAGGGTTTTCAAGGTTACGGTTTTCAGGGTTAGGGTTTCGGGTTAGGGTTCTAAGGGTTAGGGGTTTTAGGGTTTGGGTTTTTAAGGTTAGGGTGTTTCGGGTTAGGGCTTTGAAGGGTTAGGGTCTTTAAGGTTCGTGTCTTTAAGGTTCGTGTCTTTCAGGTTAGGGTCTTTAGGGTTACGTTTTGTAGGGACATGGCTTTTAGGGTCAAGGTTTTTAGAGTTGGAGGTCTTTGACTTATAGGGTTTTCGGGGTTAAGGTTTTTAGGGCTAAGGTATTCGGGATAGGGTTATCAGGGATAGGATTTTAGGGTTAAAGCTTTTAGGGTTAGGGCCTGGGTGCTAGGGTCATTAAGTTTAAGGTTTTTAGGGTTCGGGTTTTGAGGTTTTAGGTTTTTAGGGTTTTTAAAGGTTGGGAAAGTGTTTATGGTTAGGGTTTTAAGGGTTAGGGCTAGTAGGGTTAAGGTTTTTAGGGTTAAGGTTTTTAAGGTTAGGGTTTTTAAGGTTAAGGTTTTTAGGGTTTTGGTTTTTAGGGTTTAAATTTTTAGGGTTAGGATGTTTAGGGTTAGGGTTTTCAAGGTTACGGTTTTCAGGGTTAGGGTTTCGGGTTAGGGTTCCAAGGGTTAGGGGTTTTAGGGTTTGGGTTTTTAAGGTTCGGGTGTTTCGGGGCTTGAAGGGGGTCTTTAAGGTTCGTGTCTTTAAGGTTAGGGTCTTTAGGGTTACGTTTTGTAGGGACATGGCTTTTAGGGTCAAGGTTTTTAGCGTTGGAGGTTTTTGACTTATAGGGTTTTCGGGGTTAAGGTTTTTAGGGTTAAGGTATTTGGGACAGGGTTATCAGGGATAGGATTTTAGGGTTAAAGTTTTTAGGGTTAGGGCCTGGGCGCTAGGGTCATTAAGTTTAAGGTTTTTGGGGTTCGGGTTTTGAGGTTTAAGGTTTTTTAGGGCTTTTAATGGTTGGGAAAAAGTTTATGGTTAGGGTTTTAAGGGTTAGGGCTAGTAGGGTTAAGGTTTTTAGGGTTAAGGTTTTAAGGTTAGGATTTTTAAGGTTAAGGTTTTTAGGGTTTCGGTTTTTAGGGTTTAAGTTTTTAGGATTAGGGTGTTTAGGGTTAGGGTTTTCAAGATAACGGTTTTCAGGGTTAGGGTTTCGGGTTAGGGTTCTAAGGGTTAGGGGTTTTAGGGTTAAGGTTTTTAGGGTTAAGGGTTTTAGGGTTAGGGTTTTTAAGGTTAAGGTTTTTAAGGTTAAGGTCTTTAAGGTCAAGGTTTTTAAGATCAGGGTCTTCAGGGTCTCGGTTTGTAAGACTATGGTTTTATGGTCCGGGTTTCTAGGGCTAGGGTTTAAAGAGTTAAGGTTTTTGGCGTTAGAGTTTTCAGGGTTTAGGTATAGGGTTAGGTTTTCAGGGTTAGGGTTTTTAGGGTTAGGGTGTTTAAGGTTTTTGTCGGGGTTTGAGGGCTAGCGTCTTTCGGGTTTGGGTTTTAGGGTTAGGGTTTCTAGGGTTAGGGCCAGTTAGGGTTTTTAGGGTTGCAGGTTTTTGGGGTTAGGGTTTTTAAGGTTTAAACGGATCCGGTCCCGGACCAAGACGGACCCAGATCCGAACCGGACCCGGACGCGGACGCGGATGCGAGCCCACTGACCCGGACCCGGACACAGATCTGGACCCGGAGCCGGACCACGCAAGAAAACTGGCAATGGCATGGCAAACCGCGCCTGAACCCCCCGCATATATCACCCTTGTTTGGGCATCTGTGGCCCGAACATGCACCTATTAACCTTTGGACTCGGATATGACCTGTGCCTGCGGCCACAAAATTGCCGGGCTAATTAGTATGGCAGACCTGAATTTTTGAGGAGCTTAACAGCATCCTGGCCCTAGAGGCCACGACCTCCTCCGCCTCCAACAACTCCATAACATTCCAAGACACATCAGCAACACGTCCTTGGGTTGCCAGCACAACTGGGCACACACTGAACGCGGACCTAGGAGACGAGTCATTGGAGTCCACAAGTGTTGTGGTCTTGGAGTCACAACTGTACACACTGCTCCTGTTCTCCTTGCTGTCACTCTCAACACAAACAAAGCAGCGGGCTCTGGGCCTCCTTGAGCCTGAACACAGCATCAGCACAGAACACGCAGACCTGCGCCACACCTAGCTCCTCGACACCTTCCTGGCTTATGCCTGACCTTGCTGGGCACCTGCCTGAAATGCGTCTAGACCTTGCGTAGCACCTTGCGCCTGGGCGCGTGCCTGGGATGCGCCTAGACCTTGCTTCCGTGAATCGATGCTCCATTTGTGGAGTCTGCTTTCATTCACCATGGCATGGCAAACCTGTACCTGTAGCCCGAGCATGCACAAATCACTCTCGCCTGGGCATCTGTGGCCTGAACACGCACCTACTTACCTTTCGTTTTGGCAGTTCAGACTTATATGAGAGGCAACACCTTGGCCCAGTGCCTGCGGCCACACACATGCACGTGGCGAAGTCTGCGGCACAAACCGTCACCTACGGCAAATCTATGACCTGCATTGCCAGCGGTGCTTGTGGGGCACAGCTCCCTGCGGCCACACATTGCTAAATGTGATCTGATCGTGGCAACCTGCATCGTGCCTGCGCCTGGGCTTGGCAAACCTGTAGCGCTCGCGCACAACCTTGTGACTTGGGCACGTATTCGGACCTATATTGCGCGACCTTGTCACCAAGCATGACAGACGAGGCCTGTGGGGTTTAGCTATTAACCTCTGGTAAGGCATACCCCGCAGACACTATGCCCCAAGCCAACCCCTCCTCGAAGCCTTTGCCGATCCTTGAGGATTTGGCTTCACTACGCCGTCACTACGCACTCTACTATGCGTTTACTTAGTGTTCAAAGACCGTGCTTGTAAGA
>CAJNIZ010042623.1:49965-62165 GCA_905231905.1 Symbiodinium pilosum | reverse complement strand
CCTTTGGCCAAAGGGCTTCCAAGTTTAGGGTTTAGGGAATCCGAGTTTAGGGTCTAGGGATTAGGGTTTAGGGCTTAGTCCGGTTTAGTGTTTAAGGGTATAGGGTTTTAGGTTGGTCGGGTTTTTCTGGGATCCTTGAGTAGGCACCTTTTCCCAGGTTTTTGGGTTCTGGCTTCCTCAAAAAGCCAGGTCATACTGCAAAAAGGGGCCGTTTCATATTCCTGGGTTACTGAAGATCATAGCCCTTTGGGTCATGAACCTTTAGGTTTTGGGGTTTAGGGTTTAGGGTCATAGAGATAGCGAAGGTTTAGGGTTTAGGGTTCAGGGCAGCGCAGTAGGATCTTCATCAACTTCCTTTCGTCCTTTATGAAGAGGGCCTATTAATTAACATATTTTTGGGAGGAATTTTAAATACCAGAGGATGGTATATTCTTGGTGCAGTCTAGGGTAGGCGTCGTGCCTTGAATTATCTCTTCTCTACTTCTGGAGATGCCCACACCCCCAATTCATGAAGGCCCCACAGCAACCTGCCCCGCTTTAATACAAGCATGGCTAAGAATGGAGGGTATTGATCATGGGATGAATAGGGGAAGGAAGCTTATTCGTAATTGAAAAATGCAAGGCTATTCACGAGCTGCTGGTAATGTTGCCTCGTAAAGTAGTATGAAGTCTCCGCCCTAGACCCCCAGCGTCCGGAAAAACCCTCGTAACAAGAAATGAATCTCTAACCTCACAAACTGAACTTCAGCCTTTCTGAGAGTGATGGACAGTTGAGCCCAACCATGCAGAATTCCAGTGCCTCCTTCAACTGTTCAACGTTTACGGCTTACCCTAAACCCTAAACCCTGTAACAACCATTTTGGGGTGTTCTTGAAAGAAACTCCTCCTGGACAGATCGTTCGCCGTCTCAATGGTAGATACAGCAAAAGCCAGAGCACCTCCCAACTTCTGGAAAATCCCAACCTCTGGAAAATTGATCCCTGCCCCTGAGAATGAAGCCCCCATCCCCCAATACAGCACGTACCATCGTAGAATATGTTTGTGGTTTAGGAGGAGAGGTACCCAATATAGTACTATTATAGAATAGGTAGAATATGCATTATTAGGAGGTGGGTGGGAATCACCACAGAAGGTCTAGAGCCCTTGAAGGCCACCTTGCAATCGAGCGTTGCTGGCTTCCTGGCTCTTACACCTCTAAGTCCATGCTGTACAGCATTAGCAAAGAGATAAGCTGGGTTGTTGTCAAGGAACTGAGCTCAACTTACGATATTGGGGAAAGTATATTAATCACCATATATACTTATGGTGCTTACCATATTAGGGAAACCATTGAACAGCAACCCAGACGTGGTGGCAGAAGGGGTGGTGAGAGGAGGTACGGCTTGCTTTATCCAGCTTTATCATAAGGACCTAAACCGACCTCATCTTAACAGGCGGTTACATTAACAAATCGACATGAAGTAATTATATAATGGGCAGTTAGATTGTGGACATTGCCTTTGATCCTGAGGGCTTAGTAGTTTGGTGAAGGACACGCCTTTCATACCCACCACTTCTGGAGCAGCAAATAAACAACCAGAGATGCTTTGGGGCCGCAAGGCCATACCAGGAAGCGATCTCGGCACAGAATGATGAGAGCGGCACTGTCGTGCTTTGCGAAGTTTACCGAGAAAGATAAGAAAGAACACAAGGTTACAAGCAGGTCATATCCTGCGGTCTCTTGTAAAGAAGCTAAACAGAACCCTGAACCCCAAACCCTAAACCCAGTGTTTCGTAAGGGGCCGACCATTTCACATCCCAAGCCCTCCAAACGCACAGGCCATACTTCGAAGACTGTGCGGGTAGGGTGGGAGGGGTCGCATACGACAAGGTAGGAAAAGTCCGTTTAGGGTCACATAATATTCCGTACTCTCTCATCTACTGTCTTATCATTTCTGAAAACGTGAGAGTTTCGTAAGAGACCTGCTTAGAGGAAGCCCTTCCTATGGGTGCCGTTGGGTAGGTTTCATTCCCTGTTGGCTTAGACTAGCCTTTTGAGTGAGGCAGTGAGGGGTTCTCCCAAGGGTGACCCTAAATTCTCCAACTTATAGTCCCCCTTAAGTAGATAGAATATGGGCTATATGGGGATATTAGTATAAAATACCTTAGGCCATATTCTATCTACTTAAGGGGGACTATAAGCCTTCATGGCCCTGCAAAGGACTTTCGCGAATTGATTGGTAGTTAGGCGTTCAGTTTAGTTTGCAGTTGCGTCGATTCAGTGTAGGCTCTAGCAAGGCTTTCGTTAGGTATTTGGAAGGCCGTTTGTTCATGCAATGACAGACGAGTGTCATGCTCGTGCTGTTTGTTCGGTTACAGTATGGGTTTTTGGGGCATAGCGTCGCAGAAAGTCAGAGAGAAATGCGCAGGTGTGAAGCAGAGTCACGGTTCCTTCTTATTGTGGGAGCAAAAATGACACTAGTCTCAACATATGCCTGAGCCGCATATACGAGATGATGATGTCGGAGAATTGGCCGTTTCATTTGAGCTTACGTGAGCTACAGCGAAAGCTTCTCACAAGGCCTGTTCAACCCTAAAGCCCGCGGCCCCCATAATCCCTAAACCCTAAACTATGCCATACCCCTAAACGTTAAATTCCAAGCCTTGGGCCTTGAAGCCCTAGCCCCCGAACCTCTAGACCCCAGAAGTTCAACCCCTCAGCCTCATGCACAGGCCTGCATAGGTGCTGTTATAGGATACCTCAAGTAGGCCTCCAACGCATAATAGGTAATGGCTCATCACATGAGCTATAGTCTAAACTCCTTAAAGGGGGTTATATAGGAGAAAATGCAGGGGAGTATTATCAAGACTATGAAGGGGGATACCAGGAGGTTAGGCCCTTAACCCTAAACTCTCTTTAGAGGAGGTCAACGTGCATTCACAGGCCGATCTCTGTGTGCGAGCGGATGCCGAAACGCGTACCAGGGTTCGGCTTTAGGATTTGGAGTTCAGGGGTTTAGGGTTTAGGTCCTAGGAATCTATATGATCCATGTTCTATCTTCACGGTATCCCCTAAACGCTAAACCCTATACCCTAAACTCTAAACCTGTCCAGAAGTGGCCAATCGCTCCTAAGGAGCTTTGGGGATGTTATACGAGGTTCCTCTAGGCCTATAGGGGAGATTTAGGGGAAACCCTAAACACTAAACCCTAAGTCGTTTATGTTCCATACTGACAACTTTGGGAACAGGACTTTTCAACAACTACCACTTAAGTATCAGGTGCACTAAAGCTCTTATGGGCAACTTCATGCAGCTACTGCGTGGGCTTATATTGCTCAGCCCTAAACTCTGAACATCCAAGTGTTCCAGGCTGTGCCAAAGTCTCACCATGTGAGCTCCGACTGAAGCCATTAACCAGGTGATGACGATCAGGACATTTCCGGTGTCCCTCTGAGGTGCTAGAGTTTTTTTTTTATATGGAGCTCCCATGAACCCCTGCACGTGGGAGCGCGTCGGCGAATTGCGGATGCGGATACAAGATTTGAGCAGTCCGACTGTGCCGAACACGGTGCCAACTGACTGCAAAGTCCTCAGCTGAAGCGGAAGAAAGATGCGAGGCTTCGGCGTCTTGGAGGTCCACGGGTACTTCTATGCTACAGTATATACTTATGACTGTACTTATCAGCCCACTGTGACCCCCTTAAGAAGGCTTTGGGGTCTTGTGTTTAGTCTATAACTGAAGTTAAAAGTAAGTTATACGTGCTCTGAACTTCCAAAACGCTGTTCAAGCAGTGCGGGGTCTTTACCAAGACCGTCCAGAAGCGGCCAAGGTTGCTGGTTGCTTTTCATATTGGAGTTTGCCAAAATACACCCTACGCAGCCCTTAAGGGGACGGTATTATCCCCTTATAATCCCTGTATCTTTCTGGGGCCCTCCCAAGTAACACAATACCCAATCCCCATCAATTTTTTTTGAGGTAACCCAATCTTGACAAAAAATAGCCGAATCCCAAGAGAGAACCCGATGAAGAAACCAAAGCTCCGTAAATTCTCCTCCTAAGACCCTTAACCCTAAACCCCGGATACTTATCCTTGGGGCCTTTTCATCATGGCTAATCTACAACTCCTACCGATACGTAAGCCCTCCCGTAGGCTTTCCTTGAATTAGTGTGAGTTCGCCCTACTCATCCCTCGATAATTTGAGTTGAGGGGGAGCCCTAAGAGGCTAGTATAGTAGAGGGTTTATGGGGTTTAGGGCGTGGATCCTAAGACCTAGACCCTAAACCCTAAACCCTAAACCCACCCTAAACCCTAGGGTTTGGGTTTAGGGCTTTTGGCGTAGTAGGGGAAGAATTTCAAGATGCAATGAAGCTCGAACCATCCTTTTGCTCGGTTGCTTACAGATGGACTCCCCTCCTTTTAGTATTCAGCCTCCCCACCTTCCTTAATAGTAAGAAATCCTGTTGGGGTTTAGGGCTTAGGGTTTAGGGTTTAGGGCTATAATTGGGAGACTTCAATGTTAGGGGGTGAGCTCTTTATATATTAGGGGGAGGGATTACCTGAAGCATTTGTTTATCAGAGCTGGCCCAGGCAGGCCCTGGTCTGATAACCCCAAACTTTAAGAACAAGTGAGCTAGGCATAAACAAGGAGTTTACAGTGGGAGTAGGCTTTAGGGCTTTGCGTAAGATACATACCTACCACCAAGTGCAACATTGCTGGCGAGACGCGGTTGCAGGGCTTGGGCATTTGGGGCTTGTAGCATCCTTCCCCCAGGCTTTGAGCTCCAGGGGTACTCATTACCTACGTACTCATACCTGCTCTTTTAACTTATGATAGTGCCCAGACCCAAAGGCTTCATAACTGGATGCTTCACTGTAGGTCATAAATATCCGTGGACCTCGCTGGGTTCAAAAAACTTGGCGAAATCTTTGCATAGTCGGGATATATAGGGGCACCGTAGTTCTTGGAAGCTCCCACTAGACTTCAGGTTCACTATTCGCCGGTTACTTATTGTTACGTCTAATGTGGTCTTGGGCTTTGACGTCAAACTTCAAGCCCCCAACCCTAAACCGCACCAAAAGTCACTAAACACTGGTCATTGATCACCCGGCCTCGCCCAAGATCCCTAAACCCTAAACCCTAAACCGTGTATAAAGAGGTCACAACCTGGATATAAGGCTCAATTGAGCAGTGGCCGGGATGGAGGGTTTAGGGTTTAGGGTTTAGGATTTAGGGTTTAGGGTTTAGGGGCGTGGCAGAAGAGAAAAAGGATTCCAAACGCATTAGGGCTGTACACCTCGGCAACTTTCAGGTTTAGGGTTTAGGGTCCGCACATTCCAGGTGTTGGTCAGAACATAGCCAGTACAAGAACCATAAATCCTGCACACCCAGTGATCAGTAAGCACCTTGAAGGGGTCTTAGCAAGCAGAATGGCCTAGCTGTACCAATTGCTCCTTAAGCCTACGTACTTTGCGAAGTTCATAGATTTAGGGTTCCTTTTGGAAGTTCAGAGATTTAGAGTTCAAGGCTTTTACAGGCTTAGGGTTGGGGCCTGTAGGTTTTTGGGCTTAAGGTGTAGAGATTCCGCGGTAAAAGCGGTCTGAGACTTCAGGGTTTAGGTGTTTTCAGAATTATGGCTTGCGGGGGCTTGGTATTTGCAATTTAGGATTTGGGGTTTACAGTACGACCTACTTGGAAGTGTACTTAAGTGCCCATGGACCTCCAAGTATAAGGGATCAAGGTTTAGAGCTGGGTGGTTCCAGGGGAGAGAAGTAGTAAGGAATTTTGAGAAATTTCGGGGTCTAGGGTTACGGTGTATAGTCCTAGGGTTCAGGGTTTTTCCAGCTTTGGGGTTTAGGGTGTAGGGTTTAGGGTGCAGAGTTTAGGGTTTAGGAACTTTGGGCCTTCTAGAGTATGCGGATCATTAGTTACTAGGTTAGCTTGGGGACCTTGTAACCTTGGGGCTTCCGCAGGCATTCCTCTCAACATACCACGTGCTGCCCGTATCACGACGGCAGCAATATACACAATTCGTCTTGCCAGTGGCCGCACGAATCCGATGCCTGCTATGCATCTTGCCCTAACCAGGTAGTGCAGGAATGCCTTCGTAGGTTTTGGTCTAGGGTATCAGTTTTGTGGGTTCCCCTACCCACCCCATATACCACCCCCGCCAAGGGTTCCCCCTCAATTAGCCTTACTGAATTCCAGATGAGCCTAATTACTTAAAGGTGAACCGGAGAATGGGGGCGGAGTAGAAGAGTGTGATAGGGGAACTCTTGACTGGTCTTCCATAACAGTCTTTAAAGCAGCCATGGTAGTCTATTTCAAAAGCCCTTCATGCTTTTGAGACGTTTTTAAGGATAGGAGTAGCTCGGCACTGCGGGGTTGCTGCAGAGGGACATTGCCAGGAGGTTCATAATAGGGTTTACTGAGGCATACTGAGTGGATATACCAGGATATATACTGTTTATACAGGGATGTATAGGGCTTGCCGTTTTGGGGGTTTAGGATACATGCCATACCGGATCATGGGCTTGGATTTTTCTCGACAGAACCCGGCCCTATGGAACGCAAGGATATACATACATGAGCTACAGTCTAAACTCCTAGTATCCCCCTGAATAAGCCCTATAGTAGCCCCCTATACAATCCTCTATATAACCCCCTTTAAGGAGTTTAGACCATAGGTCACATGGGGAACCGGATTGCAGGTTGGATGTGTCTCAACAGAACAGCTCCTATGAACCTCAAGAGTACATGTAATTATACATGGCGATTAAGAAGGAAATCTGGTGGTCCCAATGATTAAGGATTCGAAAGAACTTAGTTCGAGAATCTCCGATTTTGTAGTGGGTTGCATCCTTGTTAACTCTACGAAACAGAATTCCAGGTCTCTATCATATGCTAGGTAGCCCCACCCCCCAAGGCCTGCAAGAACGCCAAAATCTAGATCTGTTCGCTTTAGGGTTTAGGGCTTACGGCTTACGGTTGAACAGAAATTGAAATCCAAATCCCCTTATTTCCGTATACCGGAAACACCCCCCAAACCCAGCTACATTGCGCCCAGCAACCTCAACACGAACGCCTTCCGCAACTGCTGTCAGCTCATGGGTGTTGAGCGAGGAATGGGTCATGATGTACTGGTGGCAGTATGGAATGAAGGACCCTATACCCTAAATCCTAAACCATGTAATCCCTACATAGTGTCCTCCCTTATGCCGTGCTCACCTCCATTAATCTGATGCCCACTTGTGGGGAGGCAACGCCGCCTGCGCTTTTTTAGGCTTCAGGGTTTAGGGTTTTAAGCTTTGGGGTTTTAGAGTTTTAGGGTTTAGGGTTTAGGGTTTTGGGGTTTTGGGTTCTTTGGGTCTTAGGGTGTAGGGTTTTAGGATTTAGGGTTTAGGGCAGTCTAAAGATTCAAAGAGCGCGCTGCTGTTTTAATCTTCTTTGACTCAACAAGAAGAGTACGGAGAGCTCTTGCCCAAAGGCAGGGCACCAAACAGTAGCCACTCAACCCCTAAACCCGGAACACGATCGTTCAAGCCTGGGAAAACCATAGCAACCGCACCCCAACTCACCCCGAATGATGGTAGGAAATTGTATGAAAATTCTTCTTCCTTTCAGAAAATCTGAAATTGGAAGTATGAAAGCCTTCGCCGGTGTAAGGGTTGCAGAAGCAACCAAGCGTTCCCGACAGAATGAAGATGTGTGATACACAGGCCAAGATAATTGCCTGTATCATGGTCCTAGATTCCTTGTACCACTGAAGATAGATAGGGAAGTAGCCGTCTATCAACCAGATAGGGGTATAACACAAGAACCCCAAATCCTACATCCTAAACTCTTAACCCTATAAGCCCCAAACATCAAGTCGTGAATCTAGGGTTGACTCTGTCTCAGGTGCGTTTCGTGCATGTGGATGCTGCTGGTGTTAGCAGAGATGCTGCAAACACAGGCCGGGGTCTAGGAGGTGGGTTTTAGGGTTTAGGGTTTAGGGTTTGGGGTTCGGCGGGTTTATCATAAAACTACCACGCCCTTTCCCAATATGCACCAATATGCACCTCTGATAAGGCCCAACTATTCAATCCCTAGTAAGGCCTTGAACTTGTGGGGGGCCCACAGTACCCCGTGGGTTTAGGGCTGAGGCTGAATTCAAGGTTTGGGGCGGACGTGGGGAAGTGTGTGGTTCAAGGTTCAGACCTTTTGGATTTGGGGCTTTAGGCTGTTGGGGTTTCTGGATAGGCATAGGCTGTACGGTTTTAGCTGCAGGGGTGGGGATATGAGTCACTATCCATATCCGCTTCCAGGCTACCAAAAGAAAATCGTGGTTTGGCATCCGCTTGCAAGCAGCAGCCAGTCTACAGGGCTCAGGGTTCCAGGCCTAGGCTATGGCTACAGGGGTTCGCACCCTATCCCCCCTAATAAACCCAGCACCAGGGCAGCGAGGTGTTCTCCCGTGTGCAACATCCAGAGGTTCTTGTCCGTAGGACTCGACTTGCGCTTGGAGAGGATGCGGGCCGGTAAACGTCCAATGTCATTTCTGGCAGATACATATATAAGATAGAGTGCAACGCCTTTTCGTTGAGGATGGGAGATAAGAACACTCAAAAGAGTTGTTCGCTCTCTGGAGAAGGGCCTATCAATCAGCAGAATCCCGAAGGACCCCTGCAGTGCTCCTATAACCCCTATACACCCCCAAGGCCTCCAAGGGTGTCCCTGTTGAGAAGCACCCTGAACCCTAACGATAGTTTCCCAAAATAGGGGGACCCCAACATAGACCCAAAATGGTACCCGTAATTTTGGGAAACCGCCTGAGCTTGGTGAGTGTTCCCCGTTTTCGGACGTGCTGCGGACAAGAAGGCCAGGTAGGTGTGCCTCCGCCACTTGAGTGCTATTTTATTTGGGGGTCCTATAGTCCGCAACATAGAGTAAGGTTATGACCTTCTTGCGGTTTCAGTAGTTCAGAAGAACAAGATAAGCTTACTTTGTTCAACATTCAAAAAGGCACTCCTCAATTTTCTATTTGGAGGTTCCGGGTGCTTATAACCTATCTATGACTGCGCTTATCACCCCATTTGAGCTCCTCTAAGTCCCTTTGATAGGGTGAGACAGTGACAATGGCTATGTGAAGGGCTCTCCGAGGGCCGTGAGGTTGAAAAAGGTTGGATCGATTGCTCCTAATAGTACCGGAAACCGGTTTAGGGTTTGGGGTCTTTGGGATCAATGCATCCGCATTGCATACCCCAAAGAGCCCTACCAACATAATTCAAGGCCCCACACTTGGGACCCAGGAAACGGGAGGGGGCCCATGTTAGGGCCCAGGGTGGGGGCCTTTCTTGGATGTCCATGGCTACTTTTCACTCGGACCTATACCCTCAGCCTTGAACCCTGTAAGATCAGCCCGTCACTGCGCAATGCACGCACAATTAAGGGTTTAGGCTTTAGGGGGTTAAGGTTTTAGAAAGAAGGGCTTAGGGGCCCTGCGTGGTGCAAGAATTCCTCCATCAACAGAAGCTCATGCAGAAACTGGAATGCAAACCTTCATATGTCCCAATGCTAGATCATCAGATACCCTATTCTAGGATATAGGGTGTAGGGTTTAGGTCAATCCCCCTATAGTAATGGCTCCTTAATATGGAGTTAATAGGGCTTTGATATACCTACAATAGTCCCTTGTGGTACCCATTACTGGGTGGGAGATTGACCCAAGGTGTAGGGTTCTAAAAATCGACCCTCCTCCAAACTCCGGGAAGCCCCCGGAGGTCTCAGTCTCCGAGAAGACTACTTGGAGGTCCACGATCCCCCCCCTACTTAGAACCTACATATCAATATATGAGCTATAGTCTAAACTCCTTAAAGGGGGCTATATAGGGGACTATATAAGGGACTACTATAGGGGTTATTAAGGGGGATACTAGGAGTTTAGACTATGGCTCATATGGTTTATTTGCGTTCGGGTTGTTTAGGTTTAGGGCCCCAGGTTTTTAAGGTTTAGGGCCCCAAGGCCCTTTCTAGGTCCTTACATTCCAATCCATTCATCACCTCCTACAACCCGAGTCTCCATGTCCTTGTCCACCTTTTGGACTGTCAACCTTTAAACCCTACAACTCTGAACCTTTGATGATGTAATTACTAGTTTCCAGTTCATTGCCCACAAAGACATCATATACTCCAATAGCATTGTAGGAGCACCCCATAGAACCCGATCCATTCTGCTTAGTTCGCCCCTTCTGGGGTGCCCCTGAAGTGGAGAGTCCTTACGTTATGGTTGGACATCATTCCCCTGGCAAGCAGGCCATCAAGATGACAACTTCGAAGACGTCGGTCGGCCTGCCAGGGATGCATGGTTCGAAAAGGAATCTTTTGGCTCGGGGTGCATGGGTCATGAGCTTAAAGTTTTGGGGTGTGAGGCATAGGGCTCTGGTTTAGGGCTTAAGGTGAGGGTTTGGGGGTTAGGGATTAGGATTTAGGGCTCATAGGGGTTGTTTTGCCAAAATAAGGATCAATCGCAGCTAAACAATACCAGCCTTTCAAAACAGATTCTATTTATCTGTACTTATATGTATATATGTATACGCATATTCATTTACATACACCCTTACACCCTCTACCATTATACCCCTCTAGCGCCCCATGAAGAGCTGCGCCTGAGAAAGCAAGACGTTGAACACGGCACCACAAACTTAAGCCCCAGCCCCCGGCAACCTCTTAACCCCAATCCTTTGACCGACGTTTACCCTAAACCCTACTTGGAGGGCTTAGGGTTTTAGGTTTGCGGGGTCAGGGACTAAGTAAGCATGCGTAGAACCAAAATAAACCATGCAACCATGCAATAGCCCTAGTCAGTCATCCCCATTCTCAACCTACTTACTCAGTCTCCTTGACCCTCCTAGTAAGGCCCATGCTAGGCGTCCATTCTTCCAGCCCCTTCATCGCAAAATCCCAAACCCTACACACTAGATCCGAGGAACTACACCTCTTTCCTCCAAATCTGGGGGCTTCTCGAGAGGCAGGACCCCAATGCTTGCAGTGAAGAGATGAGGAAGTTGGGGCAAACGAGTTGAGGGATTTGGGCTGCAGGGGTTAGGCCTAGGGGTGTAGAGGGTCTATAGGGTTTGGGGGTAAGGCTTCGGTGAGGAGGGTTCAAGAGTTTGGGCTTCGTGTTGAACATTTTGGGTTGGCGGCGGGGTGCCCCACGCTCCCTCCAAAAACATGGGGAAAGGGTGGCATTGAAGCCTACCCAAGCCTGCATGAGCTGCCTGTTACTGATTGCCTGAAGATTGCTGTGGTAGTTTCCCTAAACCCTAGATTAGAACACGTCCAGCTGTGTAGGCACCAGATTGGTAGCCTAAAGATTCCGGAAGAAAGCTTTTCAGCGGGCAGGCAAGACTACTTTAAACATGGCTACCTAATAATGAACTAGGAGGGATTCTGGAATTGTGAATTGATTGTCCCAATTATGAATGAATCACATATTCCCAATCCATTGCATGTTCGATTATGAACTAAAGCAGTTAACTAGTTGATTTAATTCACAAACGGCTGATTTTCCATGGAGTTTAAGATGATGTTAAAGGCCGACTGATCTAATTCGTTCAGTAACTCCCTCCCCCACCCCCCTGGCTAATTTTAACTGCTTTTTTCGAGGCCCGGAATATGTAATATTACCGGTGGGGGGAGGGGGCGTCGCTTAGTATTAGGGAGGAGGGATGAGATGACGTCGATGTAGACCACCTATGGCAAGTACGAACCACCAGACCGGAGTCATAAACTTTTGCAGCGGCGAAAAAAGATGACAATTGAGCGTGCTTGAATATAGAAGCCTGAATGAAGACCAACGTTCTAGTCTTAGATTCCTCGTATGATCATGCTATGGGGTACCTCAAAAAAATGAAAGCGACCTTGGTACCTATCCGGGCTTCTACGCGATATAGGTCGAGGGGAGGATTCTTCCTACCGGCCTTTACTTCACGTTGAGGCTTCACATAGCTCCAGGAAAGGCACTACTACTGCCATCCCGGCAGCCAGTTCAGGGTTCAGGGCTTAGGGTTTAGGGCTTAGGGCTTAGGGTTTAGGGCTTAGGGTTTAGGGTTTAGGGCTTAGGGTTTAGGGCTTAGGGTGAAACCTTCTAGCACTCCTGCAGAGCTTTTTTGTACTTTTGTAGAACCAAACATGAAGCCCAATATGAGCTATAGCCTAAACTCCTTAAAGGGGGGATATA
>CAJNIZ010042623.1:29524-49944 GCA_905231905.1 Symbiodinium pilosum | reverse complement strand
GTTTAGACAGTAGCTCATATGTTCAAGAACCTTCACTTCAACTATCCGTATACTTGGGAGGCTAATATCTATTTAAGTCACACATATACTTGTATCGAGAACCCAGGTATAAACCCCATAGTTAACCATGTACCGTCATAAATAGGACCCTAGCCCCAAACCCTGAGCCCCAAGGCTAGAAATACTAACGGACCTGAACCAAGGGAAGCCTTTGTTATACCATCTCAGGAATCCCGTGCATGATCCCTCCAAACTTGCGAGGTTCATGGGTATTTAGGGTTTAGGCTTAGATAAGCCATTTAGAACGTTAATAACACACTTATAACCCAAATAGTGGACTTACAACTGAGCTATAACCAGCTATTAGTAGCTCTAAGCCCGAAAGCCAAAATCCCAGAGCAAGTTTCCGCATTTTGATCTGAAATCCGAAACCCTAAACCATATGAGTAGTATTTTATTTGGGGGTACTATGGTACCCAATATAGAGTAAGTTTATATCCTCCTTTTGGGGTATAGTCTTTTATATAAGGATATTATCTTGCTAGGTTCAACCACCAAAAAAGACTACTCATATGAGGCGCATGCAAGAGGGTGAGGACATGTGGCGGCTGCGCGAGGAAGCCTTTTGGAGGAGGAAATCCATGGCATCTTCAGGGTGCTTAGGGCTCAGGGTTAAGGTCTTAGGGTTCAGGTTCAATGTCCCCTAAACCCTAAACCCTAAACCCAAACCTTAGTGTCTAGGGTCAAGGCTTAAGGTTTGGGGTTTAGGGTGTACTCTCTCTGGTGGTTTGTGAGGAATGAAAGGGTCCAGTTCAGGGCATGGTAGGAATTCGGAATGTGCTATGAGGACCATGATGTTGAGTTAGATGAGCTATAGTCTAAACTCCTTAAAGGTGGTTATATAGGGGACTATAGGGGAGTACTATAGGAATTATGTAGCGGGATACTAGAAGTGTTCGCTATAGCTCATATGGGGTCAGCATCAGGATCCATTCCGTCATCCCTACAAAGCAGTTGGCTTTCTGGTTGAGAGTTTAGAGGTTGAGTTCAGTGTTTTGGAGTTAAGGGTCTAGGGGTTAAGGGTCAAGGGAATATTAGAGTCAGGGTGCAATTCAGGGCTATGGAAAGCGCACGGCTCATTCTTGGAGTTCCGAAAACTCTCTGTGGCTACGCCCGCAAGCCTTCACCTGCCAATTTGGCATACAAGACATGAGATACTGCCAACATAAGCCTCGTGAAGAAACCCTTAACAGGGGACATAGGCACCCGCTTGTAGTTTAGTATATTCCCCACTATAGTCCCTAATCAGGAATGCACGTCCACTCAATATGTAGGAAGCATGGGCTGTAGGTCACATGAGCTACTACAGATACGTGGTTTACCCCAGGACCTTTAAGGGTGGGCTCACAGGTCCCTTTGGTATTTCAATATCGTCTTCAAAATATTCCTCCATTAGGAAGCCATGTCATTATTATGTGAGCTAATGTCTAAACTCCTAGTATCCCCCTTAATATCCCCTATAGTAGTCCCCTATATAACCCCCCTTTAAGGAGTTTAGACTATAGCTCATGTGGGAACTAATGACAGCAGCTCCAAGCTCAACATGGGCAACTTTTTGGGCAGCTAGCAAACCAAATGGGTGTTTCCCAAAATTAGGGGTACCTCATCTAGGGTCCCCATAATAAGGATTATAGTATATTGGGGTCTATATAGGGTACCCTCATTTTGGGAAACTACTAAATAATGTTTTTTTGTTGGCGCTGTTTGTTGGGTGTTGGATGTTGGATGCAGCGGTCTTGTCTCTACGTATGAAGGTATGTGGAAGTGTCTGGATAGGAACAGCTGGCTAACAATTGAAATTGGCTTGTAGCACACTAGATAACACCAATAAGGAAGATAACCTAGTTGAAATATTCCCCTCAACCCTAAGCCCTATGCCCTCCCCCGGCAAGGAACCAGAAAAGCTACATTGTCTTACTCCGGGGCTTGTTGTTGGTTTAAGTCAGCTGTCGAGAAGTAAGAAAGCATCCCAGGTTCAACTGTGGTGTGGGGTGTAGGGTTTAGGGTTTGGGGTTTAAGGGTTTAGGGTTTAGGGTTTGAGGGTTTAGGGTTTAGGGTGTAGGGTTTAGGGTTTAGGGAAACGGATCCCTGTAACCATGCTTGTCTAATCCGCAGCTATACCCCAAGTCTCGTACCCATCTATTCACTCCTGCACTCCGCTGAAGCACCAGTAAGTCAATGGTGCGAGTACCGACACTTAAAGTTGAAGAGGCCAGGCCGATGATAGGGTTTAGGGTTCAGGGTTCAGGGCTTACAGTTTAGGGCAATGTTGAGCTGAAATCTCTGTAAGCCGAACAGCCCCAATTGGTACGACACACTGGGTGGGGAAGGCGCTGGGGGTGATAAGAAGGAATCTGGAACCCAAGCCCTTGACCCTAAGTCCCCTAAGCCCAAACCCGAAAGCCAAGACTAGATTCACAGTTCTGGCTTCCCCCACTCCAAAAAAGACAGTGACCAGGTTCCCTGCTACAGAATGATTCCAGCTTACATCTGTACAGTCCTTATATGAGCTATAGTCTAAACTCATTAAAGGGCGGTTGTATAGAGGTTATATAATTAAGGGACTACTATAGGGGATATTAAGGGGGATGCTAGGAGTTTAGACTATAGCTCATATCAACCGAAGCTGAGAGGTTCTCCAGGTTTATGCAGTACTGTTGGTGGGCTTGTTATAATTCAGACTTCCCTAAGCCCTAAACCCTTGACCTTGCACTTCTGGTGAGGTTAAGACCTCTCAGGACCACCTCAACGATTCTAAAATTAGAAGAATGGGCCCCAAATATGGGCCCTTAGGCCGTTTAGGGGGAGTCTGGGGACCCTTAGGGTACACATATGGTTTAAAAATGTATATATATATATGTATGGATCCCAGAGTTAAGGGCTCATGCTGGGTGCCCATGGTCGCAGCCATGAGGTTGTTCAAATCTCCCTGACCTGAAGTTGATATGGCCATCTTTTCAACAGACAGCATATCAGCAGGTAGGGACGTGTTTAGGCTTCCATGTCAGTTTTGGGGGGTGTAGATCCCGGACCCTGAGCCACAAACCCTGATGGCAGGCATGCACTTGCATCAGAGCAGAATGGAAAGGCAGACAAACGCTGGACGGCCGCTGCCAGTAGCTGACCCAGCCTCTGCTGCGTCCCTCAAACGGGATCTGAACTACGATTTTTATGATGGTCTCTGGGGAGTGTATATAGGGTTCCTTCGGAAATATATGTGGGTGTATGTATTTGGTGTCCAATTTGGGTGACCTTAAGAATCTAGGACTCAGATCTGCCTAGCATACTGTGGGGAGTATACATGGATGATATAGACCCTCACAGGGGTCTGGGTAAGCACTTGTGGGGTTTTAGGATTGAGGGATTTGGGGGTCTAGGGATTTACGATTGGCTCAATGTTATGCAGTTCGCGTTGGCTTGAGGTTGTTGATTTAAGCACCCTCGAAACTCTTGGCGCACAGGCCTTTTCTGCCACATGCGAGGTGGCCCTCCCACCCACAAGTAGAAATAAAAGAGCAACTCATATGAAGCCAAACGTAATTGCTGTTTCTCTTCTTAGAGAGGTACTCCCAGACTTTTTGTGAAGCTAGGCACAGACTTTGTGCGAGGCAAACCAAGCTGGACATCAGTAGACTTCTTCTTGGAAGCAGGACTTATTGCTTCCTGCTAACATTATAAGCAATTTTGGCACCCAAGATTAGCTAGAAGAGCCCAGATTCATAGGGCTGCATATTTCAAATCACAGTGGCGTGTTTAATATTGGGGGGGTTGTCGGGATTAGGTAATAGGCCCAACTGAGTGGGTCACTGCTTCTCACAACTGGGGTCACCTCCTGTGTGCATAACCCCGAAATGATGGGAATGCAAGAACCCGGACCTGAGTGCTACTGAATGAAAGGAGCTCCTCCAGGTGAGCTTTTAGGGTTTAGGGTTTAGGGCTTAGGGTTTAGGGCTCAGGATTTTGGGTTTAGGGTTTGGGGTTTCATGAGTAGCGTTTTGGTGGTTCAGCCGAGAGGAGAGAGAGAGAGAGAGAGAGAGAGAGAGAGTGTGTGTGTGTGTATTCCTCTCATGGAATACTCTACCCCAACTCTTGAGGATTACAGGGCATGAAGAACAGAGATATCATGGTTTAAGAGCACAATATCCACAGCAGCCGCTGTTTAGAGAGCTTGGTCTTGGTCTTTACCCATGGTTCCCTGATTGTTTCGCGGAAGAGTAATGTATGGTTTACGTAAATGCAATCGGGCTGTGGAGTACATCAAACCATAATGGTACAGGCACTGTATGAGAATGCTATTAGTTAGTCAGACTTCTAAATTTTAAATGGGAGTTTCCCAAAATAAGGGGACCCCAATACAGGCCCCAAAACACTATAATCCTATTATGGGGACCCCCAAAAGAGGTACCCCTAATTTTGGGAAACCCTCCAAAATTTCCTTTGCGAGGTCATTTGTTCGACTCGACAGAGTCAGAAATGAAGACACTGACGGGCTACACACCGACGAGCCCTGCACCCACGCGCAAGGCGGTGGAGCTGCTTGATCCTTCTTCTTGGTAATATACACCTTTAGGGCTTTAGGGCTTTAGGGTTTAAGGTTTAGGGGTTTAGGGTTTAGGGCTTTAAGGTTTAGGCTTTAGGGTTTAGGGTTTAGGGTCCCTGACCATCCCCCTGTTGATCAATATGCCGAATATCGTACCATGGCAATTTCGCGCTAGCACTGACAACTAGGTGGTTTGTGGATTCATGTCTGGAGGGAGGGGAGTAGTGTAGAAGACAGGATTTGGACATTAGGGTACTGCAGAATTGAGAGACAGTAAGAGGAGAGGAGGATGTGGGGATTTAGGGTATTAGGGCTTGGAGATTTTAGGCTTTAGGATTCAGGGTTTAAGGTCGAGTTGCGGATCTAGGCCCGAAGCGCACACCATCCTGGAAAAAACACGGCAACTACAATATCCCTGAAAGTGTAGGGTGGATAATGTACGGATCTAAATAGGCAAGACAACAAAGAACTAATGACAGTTGCAACGGAACATGACATGGCAACCGGGATTGCATCTACAGGGCTTATAGGACTTTCTGTAGCATAGCATACCCCCCCAAAACCTCAATCTACGCAAGTAGCTGCACCCAGCAGTGGGTTAGGTGGTGAACATCCCAACGTCGGACTTCCACCAAAACCCAATACAACCCCAATATATCCCCACGATCTACGGCTGGGGCACTAGAAAGCGATCGAACTCAAGCCCTTCACAGGTGCAGACAGGGATCCTCCTTGGAAGGAAGTCAAGTTCGTATCCTTACATGCTTCCAAGACTTCTTATTCTTAAGGATAGCCCTAAACCCTACAACCTAAACAAGAGACGGCCCACAGTCCCAGATGCTTTCCCAAATGCTCACTATGCAATCTGTCAGGAACCCCGTACGTATTCCAAGGGTCACTCAGCATATCTCGTGAGGTGAGAGACTCAACCGCAAGCCTTGGTGTTTAGGGTTTAGGGTATTAATCGGGATTACACCCTCAACCCTAACCCCATGTCGAGTTCCCAAACCGCCAGCATTTGGCCTTCCTCCACATCCGGTCCTTGCCAGAGAGCGTGGTGCTGCCGCAGGCACGCCAGCGTTGGGTTTTTAGCTTCGGCCCGACCGGAATAACAATAATAATAGTAGAAAAAATGATCACCAGTATATTAGTACTGTCACTAGTAGTATTACCATTGATTACTACTAGTATGTTTATGATTGCTATTACTACTATTATTACAAATATCCGTTTTCCGATTATTTTTGTTATATTACTAGAGACCTTGCACTCCAGATACCTTCAGTTTCTTGGGGTGCTGTGTGTAGGATTGAGCTAGGACTGAACTGCCTGGGGGTCAGCAACATAGGGTTTACGGTTTAGGGGGTGAGGTTTTGAGGGGTTGGGAACCTGCTCAACATAGGGTTTAGGGTTCAGGGGGTGAGGTGTTGAGGGCTTGCGGCAATGCTCAGCATATTCCAGGGGGCATACTCTTGGAAGAAGTGAGGAGGTATGCTCTCTTCTTCCCTTATGGGTTCTGCTTTAGGGCGCGCTGCACGGTAAGGGGCCGGTAAGGGTGTGGTATGCTGAGCAGTTGCTTTACAGAAAGTAGTTCCGCGGCGTCCAGACCTGTGCAGACATACTAAAGAATTCTTAACAGTGGACATATGGTCCTTCTTGCAGTCTAGTTTAGTCCCTAATATAGTCCCTAATCAAGAACCCATGTCGATAAATTATTTGGGGATTATTGACTCTTCCTTATATTACATATGGTTCAGGATTGCTCCCTGGTATATACTGACGCGTGGCCCCAGCATGTCGCATGTGTAGTCAGTATAGGTTGGCGGGGGGAAGATAGGGAGGTTGATGAAGGGGTTGTGTGGGTCATACACGTTATAGGCATGCATACGAAGTCTCCTAGTGCAGATGTAACCTGAAGCAAGCTCCTTCGTGCTTTGAGGCTTAGATTGCCACATCTTGGCTTAAACTGACAGCCGTCCTCTCTCAAACCCTAAACATTGAATCCTAAACCCTGCCGATCTTTTTGCAACCCTGCACCGGAAATCTTAGCAGGGCCCCGCTTACTGTTGTTTCAGGACAGTGGGGGAGTGAATAGGTCTTCTACTGTGGATATATACATCGACATGTATATGGGGAGTATCTAGGGAAGGATAATATAGGGATCCACTCCGCTCCCTGAAGCACCAGCAGGCTTCAGCAAGCTTCCGCCAGGATGTAGATTGGCGGCGTCATACTCCAAGGTCGAACCGCATTCGAGTCCAGGTGCAGTCAGTTGAGGGTTCGCTTGAGGTGACCTTTCCAAACAAACTCCTGGGTTTAGGGTTTAGGGAGTTCCCCTACCAAGTTACTACTTCCCCTACCCCCCATACTAACCCTCCAGGCTCCCCCTTAATAACAGTCACTTGTGAATGATCTAGCGGGAACAAGAGGCGCATATTGTAGGTGGGGGCAGTAAGGTAACCCAAGACAAACACACAACCCCAACAGAGCACCATCTTGAATGAAGATACTAGGGCTGGCAATGTAGACAAAGAATTGTTCTCCTGGTGGTTGTCTAGGTACCCCAGTAGTAACCATATTCCCTTTCATTTTGGGATCTCCTTACTAAAGCTGAACAGTAGGCAAAAAGGGTACCCTTGTTATTGAAGCGTTACTGGGGAACCTAGTAAACCCCAACCCCCCTCCCCCCCCCAAAAAAAATCTAAACCACTAAACATTAAAAAAACCTTAGATCCTAAAGTGTAGTTTGTTTGTCAGGAAAAACGTAGACTTACTGAGCCCTGCCTTGAGAAGACACCGCACATAAAGCACCTAGGAGGTGAGCAGTTCAAGTGAGAACCAGGTGAGTAGAATTTTGTTTGGGGATACTATGGTACCCAACATAGAGTAAGATTATATCCTCCTTTGGGGGTATAGTATTTTATATTAAGGAATATAATCTTACTAGGTTTAAGCACCAAAAAACACTACTCAGGTGTCCCCCCCACAATTAGAGTCCCCCTTAAGTAGATAGAATATGGCCTTGGGTATATTAAAATAAGATCCTCATATACCCCATCTTCTATCTACTTAAGAGAGATTATACGCCAAGAAAGAT
Organism: Symbiodinium pilosum; assembly: GCA_905231905.1. Taxonomy (NCBI): domain Eukaryota; class Dinophyceae; order Suessiales; family Symbiodiniaceae; genus Symbiodinium; species Symbiodinium pilosum. Next base: position 42,247 of record CAJNIZ010042623.1, on the reverse strand, counting down.
AACACGAGTGTTGTAATTTGCATACCTAAAATAGGCCCCGTTTGATAGAGCCGTTTGGTGGGTTCCATGTTAGTTTGGGACAGGTGACGGCAGTTTCAGGCGGCAACTAATATATTTCGGGGTGCCAAAAACGGGACCCAAATTGTAGGAACTCCCCAACGGTTGAGAAACTTAAACTCAATATAGCTCCCTACATAGCCCCTCTCTCCCCTTTAAAAGTACCCCTAATTTGGGAAACCCAACATGTCCGAAGAAAGGCCCATGACTGCCTGCAGGTCTTCCTGGAGGGATAACTTTGCACAGCTGGTTCCTCATGGCAGCTTACAGCCTGCAACATGGGTGTTTCTTCCAACAATGGGACTTTTCAGGGACCCTAGGGATACATAGAAGGATACGGGCCCCTAACTCGCGGCCATGGCCATTCCACCCTACTCCTCATGGGAACCACAAAATCTTCACCGCACAAAATCTTCACCGTAAGCCCTCCGCAACGTGACTCCGCCAAGCAGCAATCGTCAATCTCTACAGTAGATCCCTTTGGCGTCCTCCCTCCCTCGCGTGCGCGGCAGGGGTATAGGGTTCAGGGTTCAGGGTTCAGGGACATGTGTCTCTGGAGCCCCCAAATTGTTGTCTTAGGGGTAAACATCCCTAAGCATTAAACCCAAGCAGCTAGTCCCATGACACTTAGCGTAATCCTGATGAAAACATAAAGCCTGAAGCCGGAACCCTAAATCCTAGAACTCAAACCCTAAATTCTCAACCCTAGATCCTAAGCCCTGGATCCTAAACCGAAATGCCCGAATCCTAAACCCCAAATCCTTGACGTCGGAGGGAAGCTGTGGCTCTTGCTGGGCCGTCGCATCAGCCGCTTCTTTTGTGAGGGGCGAAGGGGTGAGGTCAAGAGTATAGCGCCGGCAGTGCAACGGGGGACTGGATAGCTACTAGTGATCCTTACAGGAGCTCAGTCCTGCTCATTGGAAAATGGGATGTTTCATTAGTATAGTCCCTGTAGCCCGTCTTCCTTAATTCCTGACTAACCACCAGTGGGTCTAGGGATGTAGTTAAGGCGCTGCAAGACATTCAGGTCCATGCTTCAGGTTTCAGGGTTAGGGCGGGGGGGGGGGGTGTTCCATCAAGCTACTTCTTTGTTATGCGGAATAGACTTGCAGAGCTATGACGCTCCATGTCCTACAGCGCTTCAGCTTACTGAAAGCATTTTCCAACCCTGACCCAGTCAAGGATAGGAGAAGCATAAGTACCGTATGCCCTTAACCCTAGTTGTTAAAGCCTGAGGGGGTTATATAAGGGATTAATATAACGGACTATTCTAGGGATTGTTAAGGGGGATACTGGGAGTTACGCCATGGCTCAGATGGAGATGAAACATGGATGGGAATGCTTGAGGAATTGAGGGTAGACAAACATGCATACGAACGTTGCGACTTTGAGTGCAGATGCCTTGTATATAAGTCTAGTAGGGAATGGGGGATAATTAGCTGGAACATCAAAACCACTTCATACTAACATTAAAAAACACCTGCCCAGCCCTAATTTAAGCATTGGAAAATAGAGACATGTCTTTGTCATATTCCTCGCTGGATATCAAGGGGGAGTGTTACCGATTCAATCCGTGGTTTTGCGCTTGCTGCCTTTCTCAGCTGGTAAAGGGAATTGCATCTTCCCTTTCCATATTGTGAAGTTTGGCTTGTTGAAGCTTGGTATCACTCTTGGAGACCTTTGTCTCCCTTGCTCTTGGCTTCATACCAAACCAGCATGGAATGCGAAAGAGGACCGTACCAACACAATCGCCCTCCCGCAGCGAGCATATACCGGTATCCGCGAAACAGGAGCCCACTCAACGCGTAACAGGCTGGATTTGGCTTGTGGGTCCCTATTGCTGAATTACCCAACCTAAGCCCTTCCGGTTTGAGGGTTTAGGAGTTTAGGATTTAGGGCAAAATCTTAAACCCTAAACCCAAAAGCAAGGCCAATGCGCTAGAGATGCATGCAGAGCTGAACGGCTTCGCGACAAACGGCGTGGCTTATGAGGCGGCTGCAACCCCAAACACCAAGACGTTGGGCTTAGGGATATAGACCTATGTTGAAAGGGGCTTAGGCTTTAACCTTTAGGGTTTGAGGGTTCGGGAATCTAAGTCTGGATTCAGGTTGTCATTCTGTTGGGGTTTGATTCCAGTCGCTGCTGGTGTTTTGATGCACATGGACATGAAAGAATCCATGATAAGCACGTACATAATCCGTCGGTCACGCCCTTAATTATGCCGTTAAGGTATCTGACACCGCGCCTTCAGATGTTTAGGACTTTCTCAAGAGAGGAGACCTTAGACTTTTGTGGGGTTGCAAGGGGCTTATGAAGATCCCTTAGGTTTTTCGGGCGGAGAGCATGACTTAGCAGCAGTGGAAGGAATGTCGCAGCAGTTTTAGGGCACGACAAGGCAACCCTAAGCCCTACGAGACAGATGAAGGGGCCACCGACAAGATTGAAGTAGGCCCCCGGGTAAGGTCTCCAGCTGCAGTCTGCACTTCTTCTTCTAATACCCTAGGCCCTAAACCCTATATCAGAGGGGGGGATGATTCTTTCTTAGAATGAGCTCTTGAGCCAGTGAGGACAGTACTGGCACCTGACGTAACATGGTTGAAAGCGGTACTAGTACTAGTTGTAGCAGGAATGTGCTCAGTGGCAGTGGCGATGCAAAGACAGGAAGATGAAAGGAGGAGAAGAAGAAGGAGCCAGATAAAACGAAAGCACGCATTCTTGCAGTGCCGTTGTCAAGTGTCATTTTCATTTTGCACCAGAAGTGCTCGTATTCATTGCCCGCTCAAATGAAAGGTGATAGAAAAGGATGCAGCTGGCGGCAAAGGCCACCTTCACTCTTGCATTGCACAGTGCTTGAAAGGAGCTCTGAAGTTGTACTCTGCATGATCGTTGAAGAGGTTATAACAAAAGCAGAACATGATGAGAGATCATGAAAGGGATAGATGTAGATCTCAGTTCGGCTCATGCCTCTGCTGGCTGCTCCTCCTTGTAGACAATTCATTGCGTGGGGGTGTAAAACAAGTACCTGTAAAACAAGTACCTGTAGGTTTCTGTGATTCCGTCCCCGGAAAGTAGTACCAGCACCAGAAATTCAGAAGCCCCCAAACCCTAAATCCCCCCTAGCCAAACCCGCAGTCCTAAGCCCTAAACCTTAAAACCCAAAAGCAAGACAGCTAGACCGGCCCCCAAACCCTAAACGCTAAACCCCAAACCCTAAAGCCTGAACCTCGAGACCCTGCCCTGGGAGGAACTCTTGAGCTGCACGCCGAACAAGAAGCACTGTGGGGGCGATGGCGGCTGCTCTGGGGCCACAGCGGAACTGGCCTTTCAGTATGCGAAGGACTGTTTAGGGCTTAGAGTTTAAGGTTTAGGGCTTAGGGTTTAGGGTGTTGGGCTTTTCTTTGGGTTTAGTGTTTAGGCTGGGCTTTTGCCTAAGAAGGTTGTGGCAAGTTAGCACAAGAAGAAGCCGTTCAATTTAAGTATGAGAGATGTCTTTCATCATGGGTCTTGGGTGAGTATATGTGCTGCTTATATACAGTGGGTGTCAACCTGTGCGGGTGTAAGGTGTAGGGTCTAGGAGAACCGCCATTACTTGCTGACACCTGATCAGCTGTCTCATTGTGCCAATGACCATGACTGCTGCCCGTCTTACCATAAATCAGAACCCTGGGTCGCATGAGCATGTGGGAGTGTCTGTAACCCTAAACTCTAGACCCTAAACCGTAAACCCTTAACCGTAAGCCTTAACTTACGCTGACCAGGGCTTTCTTCAAAACAGCTTCTGGTTTTGTAAACATTTAAACCTACAATAGTAATCAGCTGTGGCACAGGTCCACGGGAGGTAGAGGTCCGTCCAGGGTTTAGGGTTTGGCATACTGGGGAGTGAACAGGAGTGGGGAAAAAGGGAGCATTCTCAGGTTTACGAGTTTGCTTGAACCCCAACGGTAAGTATGTAGAATGCTAGCTCTCTTAGCTTTGTTGTGGGTTCGGGCAACGATTTTGCTTACTTCTGAGGTCCAGGTAGCGCTTAGCGGAATTTACATGGATTTTCAAGCGTAGGGGGAAGGATTGGTGTTGGTTTTGCAGTGTGGGGTCAGTTCCCTTGACACCATTCACCCCGTTCAAAGGCATATTGGCCTCCTTTGCGCAACATTCTGGGTACCCCAGTAGTACCCTTTTTCCCTTTTCATTTTGGGACCTCCTTATTAAAGCTGATCATTAGGCAAAAGGGTACCCTTATTGTTAAGGGTCTACTGGGGAATCTAGCATTTCTAAACCTTAATACCTTCCTGACAGTGTCGCCTGAGGACAAGGGCGTGGCCATGCAGAAGCCCTCCGGGACCATTTGGCAGGCGCCGTTTAGGGTTTAGGGGTTAAGGGTTTAGGGTGAGAGTTTAGGGTCAATCTGTCCTGTCTGGTATCCTGCTCTTTTTTTCGTTCGTCTGTCGGGCAATTTATATATACATCCACAAAATTGAAGCTGAAGTTGCATCGTGGCTTATAGGGCTAAGGGATGGGTGGGGAAAACCCGAGTTATAACCCAGCAATATCCCATAGTCCTCCATGACTACTCAAGTAGATAACACTAGCGCTTTGAACATACCTAAACCCTAAACCCTAAACCTACCTGGGTTAGGATGCAAAAGGGTTGTGACACCTTGTGGAGACCCTTGAGTGTAGGCACCCGAGTTACAACTGCATGATGAAAAATGCGCGCAAGGGTACATGACTCTTTAAGAGAGAGATCATCGAAATTCCTTCCCTGAAAAGGCCACTACTAAACCCCAAACCCTCATCTCAATTAAATGACCCAGCAACCTAAATCCTAAAACCTCAGACATACAGGATGCCTACATGCTGTCCCTTTTTGGATCAGCACCCAACTGGTGATCTCTTCTGGCTAGCATGAAACACGGCCAAGCTCAATTCAGCAAGCTGGGGCAGTTGGTCTCAGCTTTTTGAGTTTAGGGCTTACGTTAAAATAGGGGCTCCCCTTCTTTCAGTCTACAACACTATGATCCTTCTTATAGAGGCTCCCAGAAGTAGCCTTTTCGTTTAGAGCCCCCAACCCAAGTTAGCAAGATGTTTGGCAGCACCTGGGGGCAAAGTGCATACTTCCGAAACATGCAAATTGCTCCCAGGGCATATTCGACTCTACGGCCTCACACTCACCTTTAGGGTTGCGTAGCAGGCCTACTTACTCGAGCAGCCTTATAGCTAGATCCCAAAACGTATCCGTGGTTCTAATTCCAAAGCTCCCGCATAATCCTGCAAGCTAAACCCTCTACATAGCCCCGAACCCTAAGCCCCTATAAGCCCTGACAATTAAAACCGCTACGTAAGCTTAAATAAGCCCCGCATCCCCAATTGCAATTTAAGGTTCGAACTGCGGGCTTGTGATGATGAGGCTCTTATATACCAATGAAATACGCGATAAAACCTTAATTACAGGCCCGATAAGGGCTCATAGTTAGGACACGGGGCCCAGAACAGGGGCTCTTGGTTAGGACCTTAGACCATGGCCCTTGAACACCCTGAAGCACAAAACCCGACCGTAAACCCTAAAGACACGCAAAGGAGGGCTGTGGATCAGAGGGAGACAAGGTCGTTGCCAATGGCTTTGTTCGCCTGACACCGTGCCTTGAGCTTTGAGTCTAGGGTTTAGGGCTTGGGGGTTCAGCGTCTAGGGTTTAGGATTTGGGTTCTAGGTTTTAGTGTTAGGTCTATGGTTAGAGTTTAGGGCTTCGGGCTCAGGGCATTCAGTGGTAGGGTATAAAAGGCGTTTATAAGTTCTAATAGGGGCTAGTCTACTTATGCCCCCAATACCCCTAAACCCTAACCCCTAAACCCTAAACCCTAACCTCCTTTAAACTCCCCTGAGCCTCTAAGTACCTCAAACAACTTGGCTAGCTTTAGCCTGGCTCGTTTGACTTAATTTGATGGGTTTCCTCTTAATTAGGGTTTAGGGTTTAGGGTTCAGGGTTACAGTCAGCTAAGCATTTAACAGCAAGCAAACAAGATTATGGAAATGATCTGAGGCTTGCGTCTCATGTAAGAAAAACTTGCGATTGAAATCTGAAACCTACCCCTTTAACCCTAAACCCAAAAGGCCCTAAACCCCTTACTTTACATCCTAAGCCCATCAGGGTAAGCATGTCAGGCGTGCGGCTCATGGTTGGCGTCTTGATATCCTTCAAGTTTAAGGGGGGCACATTGCCCACACGGTTCAGGATTAATGGTTTAGAGGGCCTAGGCCCGAAAGCCTAAAGCTTAAACCCCAAACCTAAAAATTGAGGCCATCTCCGACGCTGCCCAAGTGAGCATCCCGTCGTTTGCAGATGGGAACCCAAAACCCTAGACCCTAAACCCTAAAACCCTGAGCATCCCAAACTCTAAGGCCCTATAGGCTCAGGGCATGGGGTATAGGGCACGGTCCGTAATTTTCAGTAACATGCTCGTCCGAAAAAAACAGCCGCAACCCTTCACAAGGATTGTGGTAGAGGTAACCCTTTGATTCTTGAACACCCATAGGGGTTAAGGCTTTAGGGTTCATGGTTTAGGGTTTTGTGAAGGCTGAAATCATTACGAGCTGCAATTTCAGGTTTATTCCGGATACCCTATTCCGCAATCATACAAGAATCTGAAACTGCAAGATTGGTAATCTAGGCCCCTGTATTACGTCCCTACAATCCTAGACCCGACAATCCCAAACCCCACAACCATGGAAGCCCACGCACTGGAACCCTGAATGCTGAAAACCCCTGGACGGTGGCGAATTCTATGCCAGTCAAAGGCACAAACGGCTAGCATGCTATGACGGAACGGTTTTAAGGACAATTGCGCAACTTGTTAAGGTTACCAGCAAATGGGCCTATCATACGGGCACGGTCCTCCATTCCACTACTTACCCCCAATATCAAACCCTAAACCCAAGGGTTTAGTGTTTAAGCTTTAGGGTTTAAGGATTTTGGGTTTCCCAAAGTGCTTGAGGGGGACTGGATGAGCTAGAGTTTTCTGTACAGTCCCCGCATATACAATACCGCCCCTTACTATGGTACCACAACACCGCGGAATCTTGAGGGAACCCTAAACCCTAAACACACACAGAAGGGGAAAAAGCCAAGCCGGGGAATCTTGCAAATCCTGAACCCAATTAAAACAACAACTGAGCCACAATCTAAACTCCTGGAAGGGGGATTATATAGCGGGGGTACGAAAGGGGTTATTAAGGGGATACTGGGAGTTTAGATTATGGCTCAATTCAATCTAAACCCTAAGCCCCAGCAAAAAGGACAAGAAATACACAACCTAAACCCTAAACGCCAACCAAAAAAGGGATAAGCAAGTTGAACCCTAGACCTCAAACCCCAACAAGAAGGATAAGGAATTAACAGCTGAGGAATCTCGCACGGCCCCTCCTTGAGGCGATCGCAATGCAGGGTCCAGCAACCTGGCTCAGCCTTTGAAGAACCCCAAAAAAAGCCTACAACGAGTTAGGGTGCAGGATTTAGGGTACAGGGTTGGCCCCTAAGGCTTACCAGCCCTAATATAAGATATGTTGCCCAATATGCAAGGTCTTTCATGAGGAAAATTTGATATGAGGGGAGGGGGGTGATCAAAAGAGTAGGAAGGTATGAGACTCCTAAGGTCCCCAACAGCCCCCCCCTGTTCTGAGAACCAGTCATGCTATAACCAGCTAATGTCCTTTAGTCCCTTATACTTAATATTATATATATGTGTATCTCTCTCTCTCTCCCTTTCACATGAGTTCGGCCCTACACCCGAACTGTTAATGTCCTATCCCCTTCCGAAACATGTTTCGTTTTTATTGTAGCAAGGAATTGAAACTAATACAGTCTGTATTCTAGGTCTAAGAGGGTTACAGCACTACGCCACCTAAGCCTCAAACCCTAAACCCCAAATGCTAAACTCCAAACTCTAAGCTCCCTAAACCCTAAACCCCAAACCCTAAACTCCCTAAACCCCAAACCCTAAACTCCCTAAACCCTAAACCCTTAAGTCCCTAAGCCCTAAACCCTAAACCCCAGTCTACTGGTTGAGAACCAGTCAGGTGGTTGTGTCAGCAGATGCAACGAACTGGGAGACGTATGGCTCCGGCATCTTCGACAGTTGCAGCAAGGTCGGCGTCTCAGTACCAGAGTAGCTAAGAGAGTTTAGGGTTTGGGGTTCAGGGAGTTTAGGGTTTAGGGTTTAGGGTTCAGTGCCAGAGCAACTAAGTCAAAGGATTCAAAAGGTGGGATGAAGGAAGGTGGGGTATAGGAAATAAGCCCCAAATATAGTGGAGTATCTACTAAGGATCCTTTAACCCACCTACCTTCATCCCACCTTTGAGCTATGGTTCAGGGTTTAGGAGCTTTCCCCAAATGCCCATTGAAAAAAACACTGGCCCAAGACGCCCCTTGAACAAAAAATGGAGGTCTGATGATTCAGGGTCGGCGGCGCGTTTACCCCCCTTAGCGAAGCATTGGCTACATAGCTATTGGCGGCCATGCTTCCTATTGGGAGTGGGGGTGTTTGCAATATTCAACCATATGAGGGGATTACAAACAGCCAGTAGCCCAGTAAACAGGTGCACTTCAAGTCGACTTGTCAATGTAGCCATGGCCCAACTATGATCATATTAGGGTGGTGGGGATGGTTTGTGGGGAGTGGGGATAAGTACAGTGTTATAAGTCCCCTGAAAATCACGATGGACAAGCCCTAGGGAAACACAGTTTTGTGAGTGAGATACGGCTAACAACAATGGGATCCACAGGCACTTATGACCCACGCAAGCTTTATATCAACTGCTCCACGAAACTTAGATATAGTAGTAGAACCCTGAGTCCCCGGAATTCCCATGCCTCTTTTTAGCCCTTAACCCTCAAAGCCTCCAAGCAAGTCCTCCCAAACCTCCAAGCCCATAAGCGCCATGCCCTCCACCTAAAATTGCCTACAGGACGCCCGTGTCAACCATGCCGTGCTCGCCGTCGGCTACTGGATCGACGGCGTTGAGGGTTTAGGGCTAGGTTTGCGGAGTTGGTAAAGAAAGTTTGGGATTCAGGATCGGGGCTCGGGCATGCATTTTGTTTCTTGGGGCATGTGCTCTCTTGTAACAACTCCCCCAAGGTGCCCTTCTTCTTCCAGGAAAAATTTAGAAGGTTAAATGACTGCCAGTGTTGTCCCCTTATTATAGCCATCATAAATATACCTACAAGGAACTATGCCCGAAACCCTGAAAAACCTAAACCTTCAAACCTGAACCCTAACACCCGAAACGTCAGCACTCTCAGCCCAAAAGACTTCCTTCTTCCTAGGGGTACCTAGACCACTAAGAAGATCGCAAAATTAGATCCCCTAGGGCCCTAGGAGAGTTTAGGGTTTAGGGTCTAGGGTTAATGGTGTAGGGTATATAGAGGTTATCTCGGTGCAATTCGAGGTTTACATGGCGGACCCTAAGCCTTGAACCCTAAAATCTCTAGACCCCAAAAACCCAAAACCCTTGAGTCCCAAAACCTTTAACCCCCAAGCCCTAAGGCCCCGCAACCCTAAACCCTAAACCTGAAACCCTAAACCCTCAAACATCCAGTGAGCCGGCTTTTCCATTTGATTCTCGATTCTTGGGGGGTCTAAACCCTGCACCCTAAACCCTAAACCTTAAACGCTAAATCCTAAACCCTATACCTAAAACCCATAACCCTAAACCTTAAACCGTAAACCCTAAAAAAACGTAACCCGTGGGTCTGTGTAGGGAGCAAGGCTACGGCCAGTCTCCACAGGGCAAATACTTCTTGATCAGGCCCGGCTCTGGGCCAAACAGGGTTCAGGGATTCAGGGGTTTAGAGTTTAGGGATTCAGGGGTTTAGGGTTTAGGGTTTAGGGTTGAGGGACTCAGGGGTTTAGGATTTAGGGATTTAGGGGTTCAGGGTTTAGGGACTCAGGGGTTTAGGGTTTAGGGATTCAGGGGTTTAGGGTTTAGGGATTTAGGGTTTAGGGTTTAGGGATTAGGGTGTTGAGGTTGGGTACTGCCCCCACCCAGTAACAGTCTATATTAGGGGTCCTATGAAGGGCTATATATAACCATAATATAATTATTATGCAGCTGTTACTGAGGGGGGGCAGTACTGAGGGTTGAGGGATTCAAGGGTTTAGGGATTTAGGGTTTAGGGTTTAGGGATGAGGGATTAGGGGTTTAGGGTTTAGGGTTCAGGATAGGGAGAATGGAAAATTAAATGGAAACTATTATGTATATACGGGTCATATTGGGATAATGGAAAATGGAAACTATTATGTCTAGGGGTCATATTGGGACAATGCAAAAGAATTTGGAAGCTACTATTTAGAGTGTAGGGATCTGTACTGTAGGCTAAACTTGGGCCTAAGGGATTTGGAGTCTAGGACTTAGGGTTTAGGGTTCAGAGTTTAGGGCTTAGGGTTTGGGGCTTTAGGGTTGAGGGTTTAGGGTTAAGGGCTGAGGGATTAGGGTTTAGGGTTAAGGGGTTAGCGTTTAGGGTTGTGGGTTAGGGTTTAGGGATTGGGTTGAGGGTTTAGGGTCTAGGGTTTAGCGTTGAAGGATTAGTGTTTAGGGTTTAGGGATTGGGGTCTAGAGATTAGCTGTTAAAGCTTTGGGCAGTAGGGTTTGGGTTTTGTTTATGGGTTCCCGTACCAGCCCGTACTAGCCCTCAATTAGGGCTGCTTTTAGGGATGATTAGGACAAATGGAGGGGCAATTGCGAGCAGTGGCAGGGGAAAAGTCTATGAGATCGAAACTGGCTTAGGGTTGGTTTGGTGCTCAGGTTTGCAAAGCAATGCTCGTGGTACGGTTTCCAATTCAGAGTTCAGGGCTTCAAGTGTGGGATTTAGGGCTAGGGCTAAGGGTTCAGCATGCAGGGTCCAGCGTCTAGGGCGTACCTGGACCTCAAAAGTAGGAGATACCCGCAAAGACCACGATCTTCAGGGTCCAGGTAGGCATTGGAATTTAGGAGGCCCTAACCCTCAGCCCTAAGCCCTAAAACCCTAAATCCGCACCCCTCGACCTTAAAACTTAAATCCTCACCCCACAGCTCTAAACCCTAAACCCTTTGGGGGCTTTAGGGCCCTGGAAGTCCATACTGGGCCGACAGCCTTACAGCCCGAACTCCAGAAGGGTTTAGGGTTTTGGGATACAAGGTACCGGCGCTACAGGTCAGGATTCTTTTGGGGGGTTTGGTTTCAAGGTTCAGGGTTTGGGGCCTCAGGTACCGAGTTTTGGGTTTACATCTGTTGGGCTTTAGGGTTAGAACTCTTTGGTTGAAGCCAGCTTAGGCAGTACAACTCAGCGATTCTAACTGTGGGTGGTCTCCCTGGGCCCTTTGATGCCGCTTCTGTACGTTAACCGGACATGGACCTCAAGACTACCCACCTAAGTATTACCCACCTGTAGACGACTTCGGACTGGGAGTTGGCAAGGAGCAACTGCTATCCTGCTTGTTAGCAGGACATGAACATGAGGGATAGAACACCAGAATGAGCTGTCTGTAATCCTTGGAACGCCGGCTTTCTGCCCCGTATAACCCATGATAAACCATGCTTGCATTCCCTACTCCAAAACGGCATGGTTTCAAGCAGCAACCCTAAAATCGTTCAGCGAACCCCTCACCCACAGCTCAACAGCCCTACCCCAAACCCTAAACCCCAAATCCCGAATCTTTACCCTAAACCCCATAGCCTAAACCTAAACCCCAAACCCTAAACCCTAAACCCTAAACCCAAAACCCCAAACTGCCGGTCAGGAACTCTTGGGGATCAGATTGGGGAGAGCAGGGGCACATCCGAGTACTCCGCTTTGATGACAATCCAGGACTCACACCCGCCGCAGGGCAAGTCTTTAGGGTTTTGGGGTGTAGGGCAGCGTAGGACAGTGTAGGGTTTAGGGTTTAGGGTTTAGGGCCAGAGTTGGGGGTTAGCCCAAACCAACAGAAAATGTAAAACATAGCCCTTCGCAAAGCACAATGGTCTTTGTGGGGACCCTTTTGGGCGTTCTTGTTTGGTTGCGGGTTGGCTAGGATGTGAATATGTTGTTGGAAATGCTCCCGGAGTGTTAGGTCCCTGGTTGAGGTTGCTGAAATATTGACTTTGTTTTCACCAGTGCGTCAAAGAAGGAGAGTCCTAATCATGCACGACTACCACCCCAAAGCCCCAAAAGCCTAAGTGCTAAACCCTTAAACCCTAAGCCCTAGACCCTTAACCCTAAACCCCACACATGAAGTTGTTTGTAGCCCCAAATAACAATCTGAGGCCTTCTGCGGTATGGACATTCATCCCGAAGAAGGCGTGGCATGCGAAGGTGAGGTTAAGCCCCCTGGCTGGCTTTACAGGGTTTTGGGTTTTGGGTTGAGGATATTTAGCTTGTTTCTGAGGGGTATATATATATATATGAGGAATTTAGGGCATCTATACGGGGTTCTACAGGGTTTTATCTGGCGTTACATAAGGAGCATTGCCTGATTTTATTTTATCTCTGAGGGGTTAATCACCTGATACATAGTATGCACTGGGTTGTATAGGGATTCTATATGAGGTTAGAGGTGATACATGAGGCTCTATGGGGAGAATACATGGGGTCAAATAGTTAGGGAGTATATATGGTCACGCCCCGGCGGGCTCCCCCCCCCTCCCCCCCCCATGGTA
>CAJNIZ010042623.1:10642-23123 GCA_905231905.1 Symbiodinium pilosum | reverse complement strand
GAATAAAATGGAAACTACTAACTAGGGGTTAGGGTTTAGCGGTTTCGGGTTTAGGGGTTTAGGGATTAGGAGTTTCGGGTTTAGGCAACGGGCTCCTGATATGCGCCTTCCCTTTGTTTCTGGATCCTGAATATGGGCCCTAAACTGGGCTTCTAGAACTCTTGGAAACTTTTTGGAGACCCCCATGTGGAGCAAGACTATGTCCTCCTTTTGGTTGTAGTATTTTGAATAGCCAGAGGGTAAAGATAACTGGTGCAACTGCAGAAAAAAGCAAGACCCGCCATCTCTCACATGAGCTGGGCTCTGAATTCCTAGTATCCCCCTTAATAAACCTTACAATACTCCCCTATATAATCCCTTATCTAAGCCCCTTCAAGGAGTTTATCCAGACCCTAAACCCAAACCTTAAACCCTAAACCCTATACAACCCCCTTTAGAAGAGTCTAGACTATAGATCACATGAGTAGTATTTTATTTGGGGATACTATGGACCCTAATATACAGTAAGATTATATCTTCCTTTTCGGTATGGTATTCTATACAAAGAGTATTAACTTAATTACTGGGTTCAACCACCAAAAAAAGTTACTCACATGTCAAGCCAAGCAGGAGTTCTGGCCCAATTCGGCCTTAGTCCTTGTTTGGGACGAGGAGTCGGGTTTAGGGTTTAGGGAGTTAGGTTTAGGGTTCAGGGTTTAGGGCGAGGATTTAGTTTAGGGTTTAGGGTTCAGGTCCAGGATTTAGGTTTAGGATTTAGGGTTTAGGGCCAGGGTTCAGGATTAGAGTCTAGGGTTTAAAGGGCCCCCCGATTTTGAGAAGCCCCCCATTTCGAAGGGCATTGGATGAAAAGCGTGGGGATAAAGCTTTGTCATTCCTGAGAAAGCAAAACCTTCGATTTCCGGCAGGGCTTCAAGAACATGACAAAGAATTGACACCCACCAACCTCAAGAAGCCTAAGCTCCAAAATTTCGCAGCACCAATCACCTATTCCGCAGCATTGCAGGTGGGGCTGCTCTCAAAGCTATCTCTAAGCCTGTAAGCGTATACCATGCTCATGGGCTCATGGGCTCCATAACTACGCTGACCTAGATCCCCTATACTAAGATCCCTATACTTTCGGTGGACCCCCCACCCAGTAGTAGTGACTATAGCGGATACTAGGGATTATATTAGGGTCCTCTTATATTCCTATTATACCACTATTACAGGGTGGGGGGCTCCTCCTAATCTATACTAAGCGTTCTTCAAGGTTGCTCCTGAGTTTTCCGTATTTGTCTGCCCTGATCAGGGGTGAACCTGTGCGGTTGGCGTGGAAGTTAGCCAACCCATTAAATGGCCAGAGGTCCGTACGACTTTTTCCGGGCCGCCTCTCAAACTTATCATAAGCCCAGTTAGAAGTAGTTCTTAAGTCCTATGACTACATAAACCCTGGCCCTTGAATCCTGAATCTCAAACCAGAAGCCCAAACCCGAAATCTAGACCCTTACCATGCCAGTTAACCCTAAACCCCACACTCCAAAAACCTAAACTCCCAAGTCCTAACCATGAGCCCTTAATATGGGCAAACCCTAAACCCTAAACCCTGAGGTTGATTCTCTATATGCAAGGACCTAAGGAGTTAGGGCCTGCAATAGAAGCGCACAGTCCCAACCCCAGACCCTACTTTCTGTTTAGGGTTTAGGACCATAAACCTTACACCCTAAGCCGTGTAGGAACCCCAAAACCTTCCCGGATTAACGCGGAGGAGTCCCAGGAAGACCATAAGGCGGCCGCACGTTTCTTGGTGAGACTTTTCGATTTCGATTTAGGGTTTAGAGTCACGTGGTTTAGGACCTTGAGGATTTAGGGTTTAGGGTTTGAAGGTGTAGGACTTCTGTATTTGTTGCGCTTCAGCACTCTTGGGGATCTTTTCTGTCATGCATAAGGAGCGCAAATTTAGGTCGGCGGTCAAAGAGCAGCCAAGGTTTGCATGCAAAGTGGGACGCTGTTTTTGCTGCCAAAGAGGGCCTCGGACGTGGGAGAAGGATCTTTGAGGTGAATTTATGCAGTTTATAGCAGTAGCTCCTTAACATGGAATCAATAGTCCCTTGTGGTACCCATTATTGGGTGGAGTATTGACCCAAGGTTTAGCTTCAGGGTTTAGTCTCTATTTAGGTCTTATGGTTCAGGAAGCGGGGCTTGGGATTTGGGCTTTAGGGTTTGAGATTAACAGTTGAAGTATCTGATTTCCAGGGAAACTCTGAAATAGTTTGCAATTTGTACTCCCAAAGTTTACGGTTCAGGATGTTTGGTTCAGGTCTTGCTCACAAAGTTCAGGGTTCAAGTTCTGCTCCCAAAAAAACAGCCAAAGTTAATTGTCAGGAGGATGGTCCCACGTCAAGTATGAGTTTGGGCAGCAAGGCATTGTGCCGAGCTTAAGGCATCACTAAACCCAAGCGGAAAGAGCAGGAAACTGTTCAGTGTTCAGCTTCTCGTGGGTAAAACACTTTTGGCTACCCTTGTGCGACTGGGTTCGGTAACGGCACCTGAGCACCTGGCTGGATTGATGTCAAGGAACGTCAATGCTTTATTGCGTGCTTCTGCTTGCGTGCATAACTACATCAAGGGTTGTTCTTGGTTCCTGCAGGGCTGCGCTTCATTCAGGCTTTGGAATCTTTAAGCCCTAAATCCTTAATCCTATGCCCTCAACGTCGTCTGGGTGCTGACTGGGGGGCTTTTCTTTGTTGGTCTGCAGAACTCTATTAGCATTGATGGCGCTCATAAAAGGTTCTGAGACAGTTATGGATAGGTTGTAATCTAAGGCCCAAATCCCTGAACCCTGAGCCCAAAACCCCTATGAACCCCTAAAGCCTAAAAACTGCTCGAACCTCTATGAACCTCTATGAACCCCCCTAAGCCTCTTGAGCTTAGCACCTAATCCCTCAACCCTAAAACCCTAAGCACCTTAAAGCCCGAGACGCGCCCTAAACCGTAAATCCTAAACCCTAAACCTTAACCCCTAAACCTACACCTTAAAGCCCGGGACGTATCTCCCAGAGGGATCGTTCAAGTCAAGGAGATCCGAAGTTCCAAGCTGGGTGGACCTGTTCGAAAGAAGCTTGGAGCGAACTGAAAATGATTAGGGGGTTTAGGGTTTAGGGTCTAGGGTTTAGGGGGGCTTTCTCCCCCCCACCAGCACGCAGTGATAATTTTAACAATGAGTTCGGGAAATTACTAGGGCTTTCCTCCCCCCCCCACCCGCTAGCAGTTCTAGAGATACGCTGAAATTTTGTATTTAGTTTTGCCAATTATGACCCCCCACCTGCAAAGAACAACTGAATCCAAACCCTAGACACTATAAACCCTTAAACCCTGAAACCCAAACACCTGAACCCCTAACCCTAAGTCCCTATTGGCTTGATTCCAATGCAAATTGAGGAAAGCCACCCGCCAACGTTGTCTGCGACGTCAAAAAGCAGGGTGGCATCGACCGCCCTTCAAACTACGGCCACATGGATCGACAGTACTTGGAGTTAGGGTTTAGGGAGGTTCAGGGCAATCAAGGCCCAATGATAACTGGTACTTGTAGCTCAGCGGCAACGATTCTTCCCGGACTTTCGGGGCTTCCTTCTAGGTCACGCGCGCGTAGAGCGCCTGGTTGCTTCAGAGCGTCAAAAAAGTGCACGAAACTGAGCGCGATTTCAGCGGCAAAATGGGGTAGTGCGAAACCCGGAACTCTAGTGTCCTTTTTCACGATCATGTGCGTTTTCTGGAGCGAGAGGTACTCAGAATTTGGCCTGATGCAAGGCACTGCTCCGCGAGGACATCGGAAACGCACACTGGATCATGTCATTATGGTTTGGGCATGGATGCACTGGTAACCGCATGCTCTCGAAACACAAACGTTATTATGGTTTGGGCATGGAAGCACTGGTAACCGTATGCTCTCGAAACACGAACGTTATCATGGTTTGGGCATGGATGCACTGGTAGCCGTATGCTCTCGAAACACGAACGTTATTATGGTTTGGTAATGCATGCACTGGTAACCGTATGCTCTCGAAGTACGAACGTTATTATGGTTTGGGCATGGATGTACTGGTCACCGTATGCTCTCGAAACACGAACTTTATCATGGTTTGGGCATGGATGCACTGGTATGGTTTGGGCATGGATGCACTGGTACCCGTATGCTCTCGAAACACGAACGTTATTATGGCTTCACTGGTAATAGTATGCTCTCGAAACACGAAAGGTATCATGGTTTGGGCATGGATGCACTGGTAATCGTATGCTCTCGAAAACACGAACGTTATTATGATTTGGGCATGGATGCACTGGTCACCGTATGCTCTCGAAACACGAACGTTATCATGGTTTGGGCATGGATGCACTGGTAGCCGTATGCTCTCGAAACACGAACGTTATTATGGTTTGGGGATGGATGTACTGGTGTTTGCGCATGGACGCACGGGTTGAAGAATGGTCTCCGAGGTCAGCGGAAAGGCGGACAACCATGCAAAAGTATCAAAAACATTTAAAAAAAAAAAAAAAGCGCCCAAATCGCCAGGCGATATGCGCGCGCGTCACCTTCTAACTGGAGTATAGGTACAGTTCAGACATTGTTCAAATTCCCTGAACCTCCCAGCACAATATACCTAAACCATATAATCCTTACCCCATACACCGTGAAAGTTACCCCGAGCCTCCAGGTAGAAGACTTGCCAAGAAATATAGGGCACACATGGGCACACCCCTTATATATATACACATACACACGTGGTACCGAAATCATTTGGGGGCATTGCCTGACTATTATGAACTGTTGTCGCTCATATTGGTATAGTTTGTACTGTTGTCACTATTATTACCATCTTTATGAATCTGTTTCATATTCTTGGTATCTTTGGTTAAGGCCCCACCCAATACTAGTGGTGCGGTAGGCATATATAAGGACCTGAATATGATTCCCGGTGTCCCTTGTCGTCACCATCAGTGCGTGGGGGGCACAACCTAAGTAGTACTAGGGACCTCCAGGGGCCGGACCTGCAAAGGCCCCGACACTTCGGAGCACAAGCGCAGCGCATTTGTTATTTTGCCGGGCTGCATGACTTGGTTCCATCATACGGTCCCTGATAGTTTGGGTACTGCCCCCACTCTGTAGCAGTTGGAGACTATCTAGAATGTAGGTATATGTAGCCGTAATATATAGCCCTTAACATGACCAATAATCTGGACTGTTACAGGGTAGGGGCAATATCCAGCTTATAATTGCCAGTGCGGATTGCGCACGCGTTGCACAGTACGCCTACCTGCGATCCCCATAACAGTCCAGTGTGCAACCCCTGCAGGGCAGTTTCAAGATTTAGGGTTTAGAGTGCGGAGGCTTTTGAAACCCTCAAACCGCAAACGGGCAGCACAGCCCCATTAAACTTTTTTAAGTTAAATATCTGTACATACACATATATATGCATATATATATATACTATACATATCTCTCTACATACATATATATATATTTAAAGCGAGGGGATTTGGAGTTTGGGGCTTTATTCTTTGGGTGGGGGGAATTGCTAAAAAGGGTGGTCTCTATGGGGCGGGTGCCATGTCAAAAGACATGAGACTGCGCGGAGGTATTCTTGATTCTTTGTAGATAGGTCCTAAATCCAAAGCCCTAAAACCCTAAAGCCCTAAAAGCCTTAACCCTAAACCCAATGCCACAAGCCATTAAAAATCATTACGAAGCCTGAAGCCCGAAAACTCTCATCCTCAAACCTTACATCCTTAGCCCCAACCCCGCTAAAACCCAAAGCCCTTATCGGAGACCCAACAGACCCACAGTTTAGGGCCCTAGAGTCTAAGTCCGTACATGAAGTCCTAGACCCTTAGTTCCTCCCTCGACCTTAAATCCTAAGCCACGTCTTAATATGACATCGAGCAGAGGCTACATACGGCAGGCTCATGCTTTCTATGAGGCCGATCTCACACTATTGAGGCCGGGGAATACATGGCGGTTGTTGCTGAGGCAGATGACGGTTTTTGGGGATTCAGTATGGTTAGCACCTGCTTAGACTGAATCTTTCTTACAACCCAATATGTAATCCGCTATATTATATAACCCCCTTTAAGGAGTTTAGACCCTAAACCCTAAATCCTAAACCCTATGTAATCCCGTATATAACCCCCTTTAAGGAGTTTAGACAATGGTTCAATAAGCAGACCCCCTTAATGTGAGTAAAGTTGGCTTCTCACTACAGTTCTAAGTCGGTAGTAAATCCTGGAAGCTCCAGGCTAGAGCCCCATAAGCCAAATTGCGAGTCTAAGGACCTCGCATGTCAGGTTCTGAGGGGTTGGGTTTTGGGTTTAGGGTTCAGGGTTTAGGGTTCAGGGTTTTGGGGTCAGGGTGTAGGGTTTGGGGTTTAGGGTTTGAGTAGGGTGTGTGCGTGTGCCAAAAAAAAGCGAACGCAGATTTTTTGAAAGACTCCCGGAAGAATTCCTGGAGCACCCAACTTAGACCTTCGTGCACATTGTCATAATGATTCTGTATTTCAGTTGCTGCACCCCAGAACTGAGTCCTCATCGGATGTCTCCGAAGAATCATGGGGTGTGCCCAGGATTCCCCTACTACCTCAAGTATTACCCTTCCCTAGGTTGCCCCTCAGTCAGCTGGAATTATTACTTCAGTTAAGGGAGAACCTAGTCGGAGGCAGCAGGCGGGAGTAGAAAAACCCATGATAGATGCCACGGCTGGCTTAGTCAGCCTTGATGCCCAACACCTTAAGCCCTAGCCCTGAACGTGGTTTAGGGTTTGGGGTGTAGTGCTGGATATAAGGAACCTTAATTTTTCGGTCCAAAGCCTGAAATCCTAAATCCCAAACCCTAAACCCAACAACCCCAAGCCCTGCCCACGGTTTTGATCTTCAGCGTTCAAAGTTGAGTTGGATGCTCCACTAGATTTTTTGTGCATGGAAATGCTATCACTTTGGATGGGGAAGATCATAAAAACTAAGCCTTTAGACAAGGGGTGAACAAGGGTCTGGATTTCCAATGTGACTGACCCACAGGCGGCCCCATGAAGTTGCTTTCTAGAACCCTAAACCCTGAACCCTAAACCCTGAAGTCTAACTTCCAAACTCTGAATCCTACGCGGGAATCAACGAGAAGCTTGCAAAACCAGCAAAATGGTTCCCAAACCGCGGCCCATGTATTGATAATTTGATATGCCAGCACATAGGCTCTTGTGTGATGATCGTGATATCACTCCCTGTAACTCCGGTCTCCATGTCATTTTCCACCAGAATTCTGTTTTAGTTGATTCTCAGCCGTTCTCATAAGTTAGGCGCCTAAACCCTATCCCCAAACCTTCCAGCGTTGAACCCTAACCCTGAAGTCCCAAAATCTTAAACTTCGTTCTAAACCCTAAACCCCAGTGAGCAACGGTGAGGCACGCTCGCTTCCTAGTCCAGCAAACGAACCTCCAGTTGGATCGTGTGACTGGATGTCGATTTAGGGTTTGGGTTTTAGGGTAAATGGGCCATGATCTAAACTCCTGAAAAGGTGTTGTATGGGGGATTACATAGAGGATCATTGTGGGGGATATGAAGGCGGACGCCAGGAGTTTAGTCTATGGCTCACATGTTGGGATGCTTGCTAGTACAAAATGATGGACTGGAAGAGACAATCGCAGCACCACACCCTAAACCCTAAACCCTAAACAAACAACCATATCTGACATTACTGAGGTAGCCCCTTTTTGACCAGTGGGCCCTAAACCCTAAACCCTAAATCACATACAACCACGTTGTACCTGAAAAGGGGCCTCTCTTAATTCCAAAGTTACGGAGAATCTCAGACAGCCAGTGAGGTCAAAGCCACCATCTTGCTTCCGGATCACCACTGGCAAGACATTTTTTTGGTAGAATTTAGGGTGCAGGGTTTTGGGGGGTTCAGGGTTTAGGCTTTTGGGATCTAGGGTGGAAGGGTTTTAGGGTTCAGGCTTTAGGTGTAGTAGTGGTACATTAGGAATCTATGAGGACTTGAATAGGATTGCCACCCTAAACACTAAACCGCATCCCTTCTGGTCACTGTTAGGTTTAGGTCTCAGACCTTCTGTGGTTCTAGGGTTTAGGGTGTGGTGTAAAAGCCTGAGGCTGAATGGAGTTTGGAAGTGTCTAAGGTCTCCATTATGTTGGGCTGCTGTTGAGGAACTTGAATTAAGTTACCATCATATGCACATACGGTAAATAACAGGGTATCCTTGTTATAGTAACCCTCAACCCTACATGCCCTTATTATAGTGACTTAAGGTAACTTCCTTCACAGCAACCCAGTATTGGTTTTGGGTTTCGGGACTCACGGGTTGACTGCCTGCAGGGCAACGGCTACTTCTAAGCTACTTATTTACTCACCTCTCGTAATTACAATCCCCCTGCCTGGTAGTTATATAATATTCCTCTTACCTATGTAATGGTAGCATACCGTTAGTGGATGGAACCTTACACCACCTAGGGGCTGTTTTGCCTAGGACTTTAGGGAGTTCAGGTGGTGCAAGATTTCCTCCATCAATAGTATTGGTGGTACTTTTGGAGGGTGAGGTGGTAGATTATGACGAGAGAAGGGTGTAACTATTCTTTATAAACCAAGAATTTAGGAGTTACAATACAACCCCCCAAAATGTACCCCCCCCAGGTTTAAGGAGCTAATAAGGATTATATGGAGCTTAATGAGGCCTAATAGGGTTCTAAATTTGGGGGGGGGGGGTGGTTACAATGGTGGGGGGGTACATGTCTAACTCCTAAAGAACAGGCCCACCTAGTCCCCTGTGATAGCATTACGAGCACAGTTGCTAGGCTCTGCAATCTGTGGTAAGCCCCTTTTCGGTTTTTTGCAGTCCGAGGTTCCTTCTTTAGGGGCTATAGGTTCAGAGGTTGGGGTTTAGAGTTTAGCGATTAGGGTTTAGGGTTGGGAAAATGCGGCCGGGTGTTAGTAGACTGTAGCACACCAATCTCAGAAGTTTGGGGTACTTAGGGTCACCCAGTGTTTTCGGATTCCCGCAATCGATGCTTACGGTTGATGCTAAGAACACTGCATCTTCGTGCCCTAACTTTAGATATCAGTCAACTACAGTCTACTAACACCATAACGTATTTCAAATATCAACACTGCTAGGGGGTTCATGGCAATTTGAAGCCTCCCCGGTCTTAATAATAAGGAACTTCACCACAAGCATCCCATGGCCCTCAACCCTTGAACCCTAAACTCTATAGCCTCAGCCGCAAACCCTAAACCCTAAATCCTAAAACCCTAAACCCCTAAACCCTAAACCCCTAAACCCCAAATCCTAAACCCTAAACCCCTAAAACCTAAACCCTCAACATCCAGGCTTTGTGACTCTGACATGTCCTTCGTGGCCCCGGCACATCCACTAGCCCTCTTTGACCGCAAGAATACTACAGGCCGGCCTTATGCTGGGATTCGGGCTTAGGGGAAAAAGTTTTAGGAATTATGGTTTAGGAATCGGGGTTTCGGGATTAATTAGGATTTAGGAATTCAGGTTTAGGGATTAAACTTTAGGGATTCGGTCTAAGGATTAAGCTCCGGGGGTCAAGGTTTGGGGGTATAGACTACAGCTTAAATGGAGAGGAAATGGAACATGAAATGGAAACTTGGTTGATGCAAGGGTTGTGACCCTTACCTGTGGTTAGCAGCGAAAGAAGGAGTGGAAAAGAACATAGAATTACTACATTAGTGGGGAATAAGATAAGGGCTGCTAGAACACTCCACGCCTTGAAGCTTTTACTTTCCAAAGTTAAAGGGTTTATGGTTTAGGGGTTGGCTTATGCGCTCTCTCCAGACAGGGTCCTTCAGTTTCTCGGGGATATATCGGAATTTTTGAGCAGTACCGACTTTTCAAATCATGAAGAACATGGTCCCAGAATCCTCTTGTATTAATGCCCATGTATCTGTCAAGTCTCTACGAGCCCCCTACTTTCCAAACCAGCTTGCAGGTATCGATGTTTTATTGTACTTACTGAAGGAAGGCTGATGGTTGACTTGTTCGAAAAAGCCCTAAACCCTAAAGCCCAAACTGGCGGGCCTGGGAAGGAGGGTTTTCGGCCTAGGGTTCCGGGTTTCAGGTTTAGAGATTTGTAGGGTTCAATGCTTAGGGCAGCTTAGGGTATAGGATCCAGAGAAGCTTAAGGATTCACTGAAATGGACAACGAAAAGGTTCTGGAAATCCGAAGGCCTAGATTGAGACGTCATGGTTACAGGGTCTGAAATCTTCGGGTCAGTGATACTCGAATCCGTTTAAGGTTTGGGACGAAGGGGTTGGGGTGGTAGAGTTTTCCGACCGCACTACCACACACAGAAGCTGCTGCGCCGCTGCAAGTTTGGTTTGGTGTTCTTTGTCTTTGCGCTGCTGATTGCAACTACAGTGTACCCTTCCCAAAGAAACTGGCTAACGTTGAATCTCGATTAGCGTGGGGGGATTCTGAAAGGTGCGAAATTTGGCCGAATTCAACGCCCCTCAAATGATATGAGGGTGCTGATTTGTCCGGCCCAAAATAGTAGCTTCCCAGCCCTGAAATCCCTGAAGCCTTGGTCCTATTGACTCTTTGAAAACTACGAACTAATTTTCAAACCCTAAACCCTAAACCCTAAAACCCTAAACCCTAAACTAATTTTCAAACCCTAAACCCTGAAACCCTAAACCCTAAACTTATTTTCAAACCCTGAACCCTAAAACCCTAAACCCTAAACTAATTTTCAAACCCTAAACCCTAAAACCCTAAACCCTAAACTAACTTTCAAACCCTTAACCCTAAACCCCACCCCTCCATTCAGACTTTGGTTGGAGCGTGGGTGGAGTGCTAAAGGAGGCATTCATCAGGGATCTAACGGTTTCAGGGTCTATAGGGTTTCATCCGGTAAACAGCGGCTAAACCCTAAACCCTAAACCTCACATTCGTAAAGGTTATGTGAGCTATATAGTCTAAACTCCTTAAAGGGTGTCATATAAGGGATTATATAGGGGAGCTTTACAGGGCTTATTACGGGGGATACTAGGAGTTTAGACCATGGCTCATGTGGGAGTTACAGCCCCGTGTATTGAGTTGAAGACCCCAGAGTTGGCAAAGGGCGAAGCTAAATTCCAATACAAGATACCCTTGCAGGACCCTATGGTGGTAGAGATGGGCTTAAGATCCCAAATCCCAAGCAGAATTACATCCTAAACCCGGACGTAAATCCTGAACCCTAAACAGGCTCTTCAGAATTTCGTCCTCGCTTGCTGGGCGTTTGGGGACGCTCCGCAGAGGGCGGCATATCACACGAGACCAACTTCCGCAGTACACCTTCAGTCGTGACCCACTTCGCCAGCAGAAGAGCTTTGAGTTTGTGACGTCCTTTCCCTAGGGTTTAGGGGGTTGCTGTTAAGGAACTTAAATTAAGGGATTATCCCCCCTAATAATGGAGAATCAAATGGAAAAGAAAATGGAAAATGAAATGGAAACTAGGGGAATATAGGGTTTTGAGGGTTTAGGGGCCTTCAGGCGCCGAAAGATATTTGGGTCTTCAATCGAATCAATCGAAATCGAAAACCTCGATCAGCACTTAGCTACTCGTAAATTCCAACATTCCCCGCGGTTTAGAATTTAGGGTTTCTCCCAGATGATTTGGAAAGCAGAGGCCACTTTCATGGACCAGCAACCCTGGATGGTTCGACTTGAGGACGCCGACAGCAGTAAGATACGGGTTTAGGGTTTAGGGTTCAGGGTTCAGTTCCAGCAATTCACAGTCGCCTCCCCCTGGTATTAAAGCACCCCACCCCCCAACATTGAATACTCCGAAGATAGTGGGACATGCAACCTTGGAGATATTTAAGATGAGGGGCGTCGGAAACATGTTGACCCTAGTCAACTTAAGAAACCTTCCTCCAGTCGGGATTTCAATCTACACCCTAAGAAAGCTCAGGTGAGTAGTCTCCCTCATATACGCCTTATAAAAGCCTTACGTATGGAGGGCATTTATTATTTGGCATGCTTGCTGTTAGGGGTGGGGCTTTCTTTGTTATGAGCGAAATAGGGGTTGACCCAAGGCCCGGCCCCAGAACCCAAAAATGGATTGGAGCGTCTCCGAGACATCCACCTCATTCACGGGA
Organism: Symbiodinium pilosum; assembly: GCA_905231905.1. Classification (NCBI taxonomy): domain Eukaryota; class Dinophyceae; order Suessiales; family Symbiodiniaceae; genus Symbiodinium; species Symbiodinium pilosum. The sequence goes on along the minus strand of CAJNIZ010042623.1, from coordinate 10,984 downwards.
AGCTGTGAGAATATTCAAAAGATGTGTTTCTGTTAGGACGAAAAGAGCTATAGTCTAAACTCCTCAAAGGGTGTTATACAGGAGACTATATGGGGGAGTAGTATAGGGGCTATTAAGGGGGATGCTAGGAGTTTAGGCTATAGCTCAAATGGCCCCTAAACCTTAAACCCTAAACCATGAGTTCCTGTTCAGTACTGCCCCCCCCTCAGTAACAGTTGGATAATAACCATAATATGGTTATATATAGCCCTTAATAGGACCCTTAATATAGACTGTTACTGGGTGGGGGCAGTTCCCCATGTTCCTGTTTCTTGAAGCCATTCTTGGGGGGGGGGGGGGGGG